>OMLB01033811.1:0-42193 GCA_900302555.1 Myripristis jacobus
AGCCTATCATGAGACTGCAACATACATTAGGACATTTTAGACATTATCAAATATCTCAAGGTTTCAACATCAGCATCTGCATTTAACTTTTATCAACAAGGATCAGTGTGCAAGCCTTTCATTTCCCCATCCTGAGGATATGCCTTGCAAACAATATAGGCATGCAGAGACAGAAAATACCCTA
The DNA here is from genome assembly GCA_900302555.1 of Myripristis jacobus. Classification (NCBI taxonomy): domain Eukaryota; kingdom Metazoa; phylum Chordata; class Actinopteri; order Holocentriformes; family Holocentridae; genus Myripristis; species Myripristis jacobus. The sequence goes on from OMLB01033811.1 coordinate 185, forward strand.
AAAATGACACAGAATTTCAGTTCTTGTGGTGGCTTATAATGCATCTATGATATTCAGTAGTGCATTTAGAGTCACCTTAATTTAGGCTTACTTAATGTTTCTGGTACTTCAAAAGGAAACTTTTGTTTTGCTGTCATATTTTGTGCAGTATGGAAGAGTGACAGCAAATATTTCAACATGAGCGGATGAAACCTTTCAGCTCTGTGAGACCAAAAAAAAAAAGACTAAAAGTAGAGTAAAATCAACATAGTTCGGGAACTTTTTCACATGCACAACAGACCTGCAGACGTGTAGGACGAAAGAAGCCTGAAGCAGCTCGGCAGCCAGCTCGACCTCTCTCTCTCTCTCTCTCTCTCTCTCTCTCTCTCTCTCTCTCTCTCTCTCTCTCTCTCTCACAGTGGATTGTCAGGCTCCAGTAAAGGCGGAAGTGTACAGAGCGGGGGATTCCCCGAGGGAAGTTCCCAACTCAACTAGTCTATGTAAAATGTACATTAGTGCGAAACATATCCTCTGCTGCGTTTCGTAACTTTGCAGGTCATTTGAAGAGTACGAAGGTGTCGTGGCGTCAAAACAATAATTTTGACTTTACACGAATGAAGGTAAGGAGATAACTCACTGCCATTAGACAGAGGAGCTGTACTGTAACGTTAGACTACTCGGTATCCACCGGTTGAATGGGCTACGGCCAGCCAGTCGCTAACTAGCCTACATTTACACTTTAAAGAATACGGAACTGAGTCGAGCGACACTTTAAAGTAGCTCACTGCTACCATTTGCTAAACTAGTTTATTCTACATTTCGTGGCCGTGCCGTTGGTTTTACACGTCATGACAGCCGCCGTGTTGTTGTGACATTTATGAAGATGGACCACTTATTGATGAACAGCGATGATTGAGACTAACGTCAGCCTGTTTCTGGTTTAGCATCACGGTGCCATCTCCACATTCACATGTCCACACTCACAGCCAGCTCCGTAAAGAAACAAGAGAGCATTACTTGGAGAACAAAGTGTTACTTTGTGATTCTTTTATTCACAATTTACACTGAAATGGATGAGGACAAAGAAATGCTGGCTAATCAACTGTACTTAGCCTACAGACTGTAGCACTATAGTTTGACTTTGCCCATAGAAACAACCATTTTTATGAATTATGAGCTCCAGGATATTTCATAGTGTCCATCAGTGATTTGCACTTGGTGTGCATGAAGTATAGTGTAAGATATTAACCACTTTTTTGATAGGACCAGATGATGTATCATACTTAGATACTCACCTTATCAGACCCAAGTATTTCGATTGTTGAATTATAAGTAGCTTTGATATTAGGCTACCACTTAAATGTACCTGTTGTTCAGTAATTGGTAGAGACTATAAAGTATATTTACTCAGTCTTAACACAGTTTTTTTTTTTTGGATTATCAACAGCCTAAATAAATCAACCCATTGCCTTCCAAATAATTTTGGATCACTTCAATATTTTATTTGATGTGATTTTGTTATTTAAAAGGTGTAGAGATGGGCAGACACATGTTGGCTCACAAACGTAAATAAAAAAACATGAAAAATGTCACAATCACCAACTGAATTTGGGCAAATTGCTGTTGTGTTTCAAATCCTTGACTGGGTGATTTCACACATAGGGCTCATGTCTGCTGTGTCAGTGATGATTGTGGAGCACACGGCATGGAGAGGAACATTGGAGACCAGCTCAACAAAGCTTTTGAAGCTTATCGTCAGGCCTCCATTGAGAAAGACAATGCTAAAAAGGAACTACAGAAAATGGTAACAATGTGGGAGAAAAGCGATTATTTGCATGTGCCAAATATTAAGAAAATTATAATAAAAAGTGCCTCCACATTTAAAATGGTAGCTTGCATTGCTAATGCTGAAGCGAAGCTTTTATGATTGACTTGTGTAAAGAAAGCTTATTTTTTTTTATTACATTTGTGAACAAATTGTTAATAAAATTTTAAAAATGAAAATAATGATGAACAGGATCATTTCATGTGAGATAGAAAATGGGACATTTGTTGAAATATTTAGAAATAGATCAGGTCCCCAATATTTGTGCTAGAACTATAACAGAACCCTCATTTTTACAGACTGAATATTATCAACAATACACTCAAAAGCTTCAAAAGCAGATAGAAGACCAGAAGCAGGCGATTTTAAAACTTGAAGCTCAGTTGATGTCAACAGCAAAGCAACCATCAGGTTAGTGACACATGTCAGATAAATTTTACCCTTGTATACTAATGAAATAAGTAACTTGTGCAGTGCATTGCATTGTTGGCAGTGACCTTTTCAGCAGGATGTATAAGATTTTCATGTACCGGGTATCAAAACATAGGTACACAAACACATTTCTTCTAGCTATGCTTCCTGTATGGTGTTATATGCTGACTGTTAGTCAATTTTCACCCTTTTTTGGATCATAAGGAGAGGTGAAATGTGAGATGGCCCCCAGAACACAGGAAGAGGAGACTTCTCCTTGCAATCATCTACTCGATGGGCCGGGTGGTTCTAGGAAAATACCGTGTCTGGTATGTTTCATCTACTGGTGTGTTCCTCATGTTGTCGCACGGTTCTCTACATCATGTGGAAAGTGTAATATAACTGATGAAATTCTGGATTTTTTAAAATTCTTATATGTACACTAACATGCATACATGCAGTCTGGCCACACACAAGCACGTAAACTGCAAGTGTAGCAGCACGAATATTTACTGACCGTGTTTTGTCACAGACTATTGCTGTAGTTACGCTCCACAAAGTTGATTGTTCATCCATGCTGTCAGACAACTTTTAAACCTTCCTCCTGTGACGGGAGCTTTAAGATACATTGTTAACTTTCAGCGTCATCCTTTTTATACCCTTTTCTTTTGTCTCTACCTCTGTGGTTCATGCCCTTCTCTACACATCTCTAAGGCAATTTGCATTTTTTTTTCAAGATATTTAATGCTGGTAGCATTAACTGGCACCCAATCTCACTGAAAAGTGGGTACTGCTCTTATTTTTGTAACAGTTTTATTTTACGCCTGTCTACTCCTTTCTGTTTATTCCAGAGATTGGGAGCCCCAGTTTTCCTGCTGGACTCAAATTCAGCCTCTGTTTTACTTTGCACAAGGTTTATTCACTTGCCAGAATGTGTTCTGTTTTACATCACCAGATGGTGCTAGAGGATAATACCAGTGAAGATTTCCTTTTACAGCAGCCCGAGCTTGTTAAACATGTATTTTGCTGGTGGGAATACATTACTCTGAATACATTTATGACTGGCAACTGAACTGCGCTTTTTATAATGTAGATAAAAATTATAAACCTATTTTCAACTTGTGACTTGAATTATTTTTGTCCATGATTGCTATAAATGTAATGTGACTATTTTTCAGAACGAGACTATGGAAATTGCAGTGGCTGTTGCTCCTAAATTGCCAGTAAACAGCAGCATTGACAAGTATGTGTCTCTCCTTGCACACCAGCCAGTTTCTCCTTGAAATTTTAGGGAAAAAAGTCTCACTCTTATTTCTCTATTTCTCAGTCAAGACATGCTGGAGGTATTTGAAGCAATTCAAGGGAAATTCCAGCAGATTCGGTTACTAACCAGAAGACAAAAAGATCACCTAAAAAGATTTCATGGGGGAAATGATACTTCAAATGGTAATACTGTAGTTTACAAAATGCCTAATATTGCCTGCAGTGTGAGGAGCTGAACTTAAATTCATTTCTTTTTTAATGCAATTACTTGAGATAAAAATGTTGAGTTACTGTGGCATAAAATCTATGAGTTTACCAGCTTATGCTTTGTTTTTGAATATGATTAGATAGCAACACCTTAACCAGAGCTACATTAATGCTTTATTGTCCTCTTGAACCACGGCTGGCCACCTGTGTGAAAATAGAAAGATCACATAAACACATTTAATTGTTACACTGACAAATGCATGATATTGGCTGTGGATACTAGTTGTGTAATTAGAGCAATAAAAATATATCCTTCATATATACAACGAAAGCATCACTATGAGTCTGTCATAAGCATTAAAAATAAATTGAGAAGTACAAATACCCTTAACATATTTCTCAACACACTCAACTTCTGAAATCACTGCCAAGCTTTTATGGTCTCAAAGCCAGCACTGGATTATGTTGAGAAGTCGACTGAGACAGAACAACCATGTAAAATCTCTTTTTGTGCCACCTGATAGACCAGCGGTTCTCCATGCCTATCCAGTGCACAGACGGTACAGTGGAGCAGACGGAGAGACCCTTCCCCTCAGCACTAAGACCAGCGGTGGATATTCCACACCCACCTATGCCTCTGGCGTCCCGCGGTGCCAGCCCTGAGGACAGGGACTTAGAAGACTCTCTCACCAAACTCAGTGTCAAATTCCCGCCCTCTGCGGACAGTGAATACGAGTTCCTGAACAGTGCTCCTGAGAGACACATTGGGCTGCCCGTGCCCAGGAAACGGCCTGTCAGTAGTGTCCCTACTGCACTGACAGAGGAGGTATCGGTGGAAGTGGCCATGCCTTTTGACTACCCCGCATCCCCCTCCCACTCGACATCATCCTCACTCTCCCAGGAGAGTGTACGGGGACCCCAACAGGTGAGAATCGCAGGAGAAGGTCTGAGAAAACTAGTAGCAAATTATCAGTTTCTGATTGGTCTTTGCTAATGGATGAGGGAAAGAGTGTGAAGTGGAAAAAAATACCCTTGGCTAAACTCAAACCGTATTACTGTGTAATGTGTGCTGATTCTTTTTATAATTTAGCATGGATACTCTGGTTATATTTGGCATGTTTGCTTGAGAGTGTGAGCCAGATGGAAGCACATTACAGTGTCTGCATCTGATGAAACAATTATGATAGTTAAGTGGGATTTCATGGGCTAATGTGGATAACCATGCTTACCACAATATACAGTAAAATCTAAAAGTTGCAAGCTCTGCAGATAACACATTGGTCACATAATGATAAGATGTTATAGTTTTTACTCTGAAAACTCACAATGCAATGCTTCCCATGGGTTACATCAACATAGGAGGGTATGCACATTATTATTATCTGATTGTTTTCATAGGTTGGATGAACTCATTGGCCAGTAACAGATAAATAGCAAGATAATTAAACACTTGAGAATCGCACTTTACCTTTACTGCTGTTGAATATTTGTGCAGAACTGGGTTCACACAGGACATGTACTTGTATTCCTTAAAGCAGCAGATACTTGTGCATAAAGGCCAAGTGGCTCAGTATACTTTAAATGGGCAAGTGTAAGCATTATTAAAGGTATAAATAATACAGCATTTTGTGTCTTTACATTATTCCCTGCAGCCTCTCTGGAGTCCCGAGCTGTGTGAGGCAGTTAATGTGCGGACAGAGTTGGAGATGGCACAGAGCAGCAGTCCTGATAAATGTGCTTTCTGCCATGCTGTGGTTCCCCAAGACCGTATGAACAGCCACCTCTATTCTCATTTCTCTCATAAGAATGAAGCCAGCAATTGACAATGGAAGCAAAGACTGACTGGCCAATGCAATAACTCCTCCAAGACTTATTGTATTCATGGTGTATTCATGCCTTTGTTGCCTGCCATGAAGTACATGCGCTGTACTGGATTTCAAATGACACTGCATTTTGCAATAAGATTGGAATCCATTCTTAGTCCATTTATTTAATGCTGAAGAGTTGAATGGTACACTTTCTTGCCCAATGTATTTTTTTAAATATTACTCTGAAATTGTACTCATGACCTAAGTGGTGATGATGCACAGTATACTAGATATGAGTGTAATAAAGCCATCATTTAATCTTGCAATGAATATTCTTTTTCATTAGCAATGCCATTTCCTTTGTTTATAGATTGGGTGGGATACTGTTATAAGTGTAGCCACGATATGATGGAGAACTTGCAGCCCTGATGTTACATTGATATTTATGAACTTTGGTGTTGAATTGTGTTTATGCATTTTGTATTTGAAACTCATAAGTTGTATTTGAGGACTCAAAAAAAAAAAAGAATATCAATGTATATTTTTCAGGGAGATCTTCACTCAGAACTGAAGAAAAATGAATTCACTTTGGAAATGTAAGTTTTGTAATCATTTTTACTGAAATGTGACTAATATTACCTTCTCTTTATGCTGTCAACAGAATTTTATACTTTATAGACATAAATGCAAAAGTGGAAGATTTTATATATTTTATTTGCGTCTCTTATTTTGTAAAAGCCAACAATATGCACCAAAATATGTAAAGTTATAAATTTGGCAATATTTCTAAGACTTAGCATGGTACTTTTTCCCACAGGAATTTTCATGAGCTTTGCACCGGGCTCTATATTTTTATCTATCGGTATAATTTTTAACAGTGGCAACCTTTGTGCACAGTTAAAAACAATTCTAACTTTTGGGTTTGCAGGTACACATAACATGAGAGACCAAGTTATTGTTCAGTTAGATTACTATTTGCACATAAATGGTATTAGCACTAGCAAATATTATTCTTGTACATTTTAATCTAGATGTGTTTAATGGACAACTGAACATGCCATGATGCCTTTTCCTCTATGTTCAGAAAAGTGAGAACATGATAAACCGATAAGTCAGGTTCCAAAATATTCTCCATTTGGAAAAAGTGATATCATGTACTCTTTCAAGATGACTGACAGTACAACATTAAAGAAAGCCATTGAATGGTAAGCCAGAAATAATTATTTTTTCCACAAAACGGTTACATAGCATTTTGGAAATGAAGCCTTTAATTGTACGTATTGGTTTTTGTGCGATAGTATTTGTTACTCACTATATCCATAGTGAGTACGGCAATCTTTAGTATTAAGTATTAGTATTTAATAGAGATTACTGACCGTAGCTTAGTCTTTTTCAAACAGCGGCAACAGCTTTTGACTTCTGCAATATTTATTCACAGCTTTGCAAACAATTGCAATGATTTTCCCTGTCTTGTGTGATGATGTGTTAAGGAAATGGGGACAATATGTGTATTGAAACACATCGCTGTGCAGAGAGGACCTTGCAGCCTTTCAGCTATGGGCTGGTAACACTTGTGCTGGGTAGATGAGCTGGTGTGAAGATTGCAGACAAGCTTTTTTTCTGTTTACAAGGGTTGGATATTAAGTTATTTCCAGTACTGAAATATCACTTAATAGACTTTGATAAGATCGATGTGCCATCATTAATCCGTGGTTGCTGCTGAGCATTTCACTGCATTTCATAAATAGCTCAGAAAAGCAAGATATGTTAAAAACAACAACAACCAAAAAAAAACAAAACAGGATTTTGTCATATTGTCTATCCCATCTCATGAATCATTAGATGTATTTCGCTGAGACCACAATGATAGGGAATGGCAAATGTAGTCTACATATTGTAGCAAATTACAACACATCAGCTGATTGATGGAAAAGGCTGAAAATACATGTCATTTGCTGTATTTACAAAATTAATGTTGCGACATTTTGGTCATTTACAGTGTGTCAAGCATAATTCGTGTTTATTTTGGAGTGATATAAACCACAAAATTTCACATCTCACATCACATTATGGATATTGAGGAGAGAAATTATTCTGATTTTTTGGCAAATATGTGTAAGCAGTATCCCTAATGATTCTCTCTGCTTAATCTGTGAAGAGCTGAACATTGTGCAGCCTGCATGCTTTTCTCTGTGGGATCATGAACAGCTGCTTGCACATAATTATGTTGTCATTCCTTGTTATTTGGAAGAGGAAAGTTGTACTGACAGCTAGGCCTATGATTTTTTTTCCCTTTGGTGTTTTAGTATATATTTACTCACTTGTTAATAAAGTAATGTGAACAGCTTGAGAAAACTCCACTTTAGTTCTAAGGGAGGCATTCTTCTTGCCGTCTCTTAGTGTGCATTTAGAGATATGCGGGTCATCTTGTTGTTCAATAGGACTTTTGCTACCAGTGGCAGTAGATTTGAAGTAGATTTGAAAGATATAAAAAAATGAAAAAAGAGGAAAAAGGAGGATATGGATTGAAATGGAGAGGCAGCAGGCTGATTACAAGGTGTCAAAATTGCCAGGAGCAAAAAGGTGAAAGCAATCAGGGGTGAGAAGAGTGCAGCATTCGTGAGGGGCAACTAATTATCCATCTCATTTGTGGAGAGCAGCATTTGAGGCAGCTCTAGCCCACTGAATGGTGACAGATTGGTGCGGAGGAGAGGGGAGGTGTTAGAACAATGGAGCCCAGCTCACCATCATTACTGCATGCTAATCAGCAGTGCTGCTGCACCACCAGTCGGTGCTGCAGAGAGTTCAGGGGGATAGGGAAGGCACCGGCTTCAGGGGACCGCAGTCATTTCCAACTAGAGGAGAGAGGGAGGAAACTGACATATATGTGCTGGCACTCTATCAATGCTCGTTTGAGCCAGTAGGTCTTCCAAGGCAGAGACTGATCTCTGTGGCCTGCATTATCACCTCCCCATACTAGAAATGTCCTGGTAATGAAAGATAGATTGAATGTGTGAGTGTTTTTAAAGGGATTCGGTACAATACATTACAATATGATGTAAGACAGACCATTCATTTAAGTTAATGGCTGTGAAAATTTCTGTCTTGCACAGTGTATGGCCAAATGTATTTACCACTGAATGAGTGCATTTGTTGTATGTTGGCTTAAGTTTTTCTATATTCTCTCCCCACTCAATCAGTGTAACAAAAAAAAAAAAAAAAAAAAGTCAAGTGTATTAATGTTTAGTGTATTTACCACTATTTGACCAGGACAGAAGAGTTCTTGTATCTCAGTGGGACCCTCCTGGCTAGATAAAGGATAAAATAAAATAAAATTTTCTGATGTATATTTGCAAAGGACAAATGAATCAAAATGGAGAACATAGCCTTTGCCTATGTACAAATTCTTTTGCAATAGCCTTTGTCATAAGATGGTCACAATATCATGATCTGTGTTATGATGCCCTCCTCCTCTGACATATTTCACAACTGCAATTTTGCAATCATAACTGTAGTGCAGCACCAATTGCCGCACCTATATTGCGTGATATGGATTGGCAGACAAGCTGTCAGTTAATTATCTTTTCAGTTATCACTGGCTTTGTTGATGAAAAACAAAAAATGGCTATGAGGTGTTGTAAAAAATGCTCAGCTTTTACTAAAACCTGTCAAGTACCACATGGCCACACAGCAATGATGTATTAAGGTGTATTAAATTATGAAGGTTTAATTTATTTTAAATTATTTTGTTTTATCAAGACTTCAAAATCTATAGTCATTCTGTGAAGCAGGGAGGCTTTTATCACCAACATAGCCTAAAAATGATTGTTCAGCTGGGCTGAGGGTTTTGTCTGATGCTTAGGGAATTAATATGTAGTGTTGATTTTCCAGGAAGCACCATCATATCTTTTAATTACAACATTTGGAGAGTTAGTTGAGTGGCTCTTCACCAGTAGCACAGAATGTTTGCTCCTGCTTTGTTCTTTACATGTTGACCATGTTTTTGGAGCATTTGGAGTCGTTGACGGGATTCACAATTACATGAAATAGTTTCTGTGTTCCCATAGATATTACATTGTATGTTTGAATCATGGGATTACCGTGCTGTTAATATCAAGCTATATGAATGCCTGACATATTTAAAATGTGTCAACACTGTAAAACAAAACATGCAATTTTACTATTACCACGCATATCGCTGTTTTTACTGTTAAGCTTTGCGATCATAGACAATAGACAGCCAACACTCCGCTGAGTCATCATTTTAAAGAAATACTCTTATAAACATATATATTTACATATACAATGTTGGTAAGTCATGCCATTGCCAAGCAGATATATCACAAGCACAAAATAATTGTTAAAGGGTTTAATCAAATTCAAACAAAACAGAGAGATAGCAAGTGCGTTAAGGTCACCTGGGTAGAATGCCCTCTTAACATCAATGTCGTTCAGATAATTAACAACTTAGGAGAGAAACATATTCATCTGTCTGTGCACTGGTCACCATTGGCATGAGGGACTGCCAACTCTCATGGCGTAGTGAGCTGAGTGTATCACCTCACAGTTGTCTTGCCATGCGTTGGGCTCCTCCTGCTCTCTGTGCAGAAGTGGTAGAACTGACTTTGTGTTCGATTAAATGTGTTGAAGCCATTGCTGCCTGTGCAAAGTCTCAGAACAGCCCCTCTCCATAGTGTGTTTGTTTCAGTGCTGGTCTGAGAGCCCTGATTTCTGGAGCAGAGATTTGGCAGTCACAGCAAGTGATGACAGAGGCAGTGGTGAGATCGCACCCAGAACCCCAAAGGAGGCTCACATTTCAGGCGGATAAGAGGCTTGTTCAATACACAGAACACAAAAGCAGTGAAGTGTAATGCTGATGATGCCATTGTTCTGAAAATCACATCGTTCAGTTGCAGCACTGAAGTGGACTTTAATATGTTTACTTTGGGGCCGCTGCACAAAAATCTTGGACATTTGTAAACTGCGGAACTTTTGGAAGATATTTTGCCAATTTGAAATAATAGTACAACTTCAGTTCTGGCTCACAAGACATCCTCTGTATTATTTTAGCGTCTCTGTTAAATCAGTGTAGGTTGTTTTTCATCATGACACATGGGGGTGGGGTGGAGCTCGGGGATGTTATTGGAATGATAACTTGCACTTCAAGGGTTAAGGCAGCATGAAAGAATCCATTCTCAGTTTAATGACCTAGCCTTGCTGGGCGAGGACGACAGGGAACATGCTCTTGACTTGTACTGAATTTGCCAATTAACACCTCCAATAACAGGCTGCCTCTGAACATCACCAATGTAGAGAGAGGAGGAGCAGCTCTCATGCACTTTGTTTTTCAGCCTCTGATCCTGTAATGATAAGGTCTATGATTTCTGCATGCACTGAAAATTATTTTGTCTTATATACCGGTTCATTTTGCTTCGTAGAGGCATTTTGTAGAAATTGCTGCACTGACCAACACGATGATTCCCAGCTCACTTGATGAGCTGTTTAGCCATTGACTGTCAGACTGGCAATGATGTTGGAAATGTTTTATTTTTTCACATGCTGCATGAATCCTTATGTACTTGTTGGACATTCTATTTTCGCACTTGCCCATATGGCCATGTGCAGCTTCAATTAGACACATGACTGGTATCTAAGATACACTGCGCTAGATTATGTTTTTCCCTTTCTTATTGTTTTACATGAAAATAACAAATAATACTGTCCTTGACGGGTATGACGGAAAAGACGTCCCCCTTTAAATAAGGTCTCCGTTCCAGTCTACCTCTCTAGTTTCACACATGCTTATCAGACCTCCAAACAACACCTTGTGCAGGTGTGAATATCTACATCCCCAGTGAAAATCACAGTAGGTCCTCTTGTGTTGTCCTCTGAGTCCTCTTACATGCACTGGTGTCTTTGCATTGGGGCCAGGATGCTGGTGGCTAACAGCAACTGCAGAAACACCTTTGTCTATGTGTAAGGTGGACATCCTTACACCAATTGTGCTTAATGAATGAAAAATCCACTCCCAGATCTAATTGAAAAAGGTGCCTAAGTGTACAGTAACTGGTTAGAGCTCGGCCACAATCACACCATAACAGAGCGGTTTCACAATTCATTAGCAGGTACTTTCACAATATACAATAATTGAAAGACGTCTGAATAATTGATAACAGTTCACACCAAAGGAAAGGTGGAGTTATCCATCTAATGATGTTAATAAATTGTACTGGAGTAAGACATTGAAGATAACACTTCAGGTGTGAGCTATGTACAGTTATGACGACAAAGGCCTTGTCCTAACACTTTGTCAACATAACAGACGCAGACACTGTGAAAATGTTAGTCATGTCCATGTTAGCAAGACTAAAGAAGCATGCATGTGCCCAGGGTTACCGCATTATACCTCATATATTTCTGCTGACCTCTCTTTTGTCCTGTGTGGAAGAATATTAACCCTATTTGAGACGTTACGTACAAATCCATTCATTTATTCAGTGTTAAGAAACCATCTGGCTCGGGTAGAATTGAAAGTCATCCTGGCAGGCCAGTTTCCTGACTGACACCTCATAGAATTAGTGGGAGGATGGCTTCATTTACCACCCAGTGTCTTTGCTCAGCTCAGACTATATGGCTTATCATCTTGTTCTTGTGCTATGCTCTAAAATCAGATATGAATTGAAAAGCCTCTGTCCTCCAGGATCCCCAATTTATCTTAAGTCTTTGTTACAGCTTTAAACAGCTTCAGCATTTTCTGGCTTGTTGTTTATTAGTCTTAGATAGTGAGATATAACACCTTTTGTGTTCTCTTTGTGGAAGCTGTGAAAATGGCACGCCATATGTAATGCACTTGCTTGCTGTTGGCCTCGCCAATTCCCCCAAGATCAGTTATTCCTGTGCCAATGCTCACACTCTCTCTTTGTCCTTGTGATTTGATTGAGCCTCTTGCATTGGAAAGATTTCTTTTTGATGCCTTGTTGGGTGTTTAGTTGTTGAATTGATGTCACTAGGAGTCCAGTTAAAATAACCATTTTAACCAGAACATGTGCATTCAATGTCTGACTTTGAGTGTTTCAAATTGTTCTTTAGCTCTGTGGCAGATCTGAACAAAGGAATAATAAAACTAAAACAAAACATAATGCTAAATCACAAATGGCAGAAAACAAGCAATCCAGACTGCATAGCAGACAGGCGTAGATGAACCAAAGTATTTTCATGTAATGTTTTTCTGTCTCCTAATTCTGCACAAAACAAATTGGCTGCATATTTTGTTCACACCTTGTGTAACCTGGGGATAGTGAGCGCAATTCTCCCCCGTCATACCTGTGACAACAACCTGCAAAGTGCTCCCAATGCCCTAATCTACAAGGTAGAGACCTGCTGCCGCTGCATGTAGATGTTGTTGTTTTCCTCTTTTGTTATCTGCTTGTCCCTGTGGTTTTTACATTTACACACCCGACAGAATCACACACGACAAAAGAGAATATGTGAGTGTCTCACAAGCTAGCTTTTTTAACTTCAACAAACATGTTAGTTTTCAGTATGAAGCAATAAAGGCGTACTGATGGTGTTTCATTTAGAAATGGCAGTCATACCATGATTTTAGAATCAACAGATGGCCAATAGATTGGTTTAAATATGAGTAACACTACTGGCTGCTTTGGAGTTGGCTCAAATAGTGGTGTAGTGTACTACTGTCTTATCATATCTCCTTGTGTGAATGATGATGTCATCCTGATAGATGCTACTCAAGTGGGATCAGAACTACTCAGTGATGTCTGCAGAGACCGGCTCTGGGAGATCCCTGTCTGGCTGCATTATTCAACAATACTCCTTACCTCTCCCAGGGAAAAGGGACTGCTGAATATTTGAAAGATATATTTGATTTTTTATTTAAGGGTATAGATTTAGATGGAAGGGAAAGAAATAGAGATGGTACCAGTCGATGCACCCTGGTTGGTCGCCAAGGCAACTTGCCGAGTTTTTATAACCAATCTATGGGGTTTGTTGGCTGTCACACTGAGGGACGTTTTGGACAAGTAGGCTTCTTCGAGCGCCTTTTGACTGCAACTCCCAGTTTTCTGAGCATCATATAGGCACAATAATATTAATAGGAACTCACAATATTTAACTTTCATTATTTTGTTCAAAATGTTGCAGATTAGTCAGTACACTGTAAAAATATTCACCTTAATTAGTCTCATCTTCAGCCTTAAAATCTTGTTTTTCTTAAAACAAAAGAACTCGTTTCCAATACAGTTTCACCTATTTAAAGTTTTTTTCTGGGAACAAGTATAAACTGTAGAAATTGAATGGGTTAGTTAATTTTCCATTCAATTTCTATGTTATAAACATGTTGAGACAAAGCAGAATAAAGCAGATCAGCTCATTAGCATCAAGAAAATGACACTTGACTCAGTAGTAATCTGGAAATAAGTTAATTAGCACTGGAAATAAGTGGGATTATTAAGTCTCTCTGGCAGATTTTTTTTCCCACTTGTTTGAAGAAAATAAAAAATGTAACACTGAAAATAAGATGAAATGATACGTTAAGATGGTGATTTTTTTTGTGAAGTGTGTTTTATGGTCACTTGAAATGGTAGCCTAATTCCAATATCGACACCAAAATTGACATCACCATCAAAACTGCTTACGGGGCTTTGAGAAATAGAGCCACTGATTTTGAAGCCAAGTGCTTTACACAAACACTTGGTGGGGTGAGTCCCGTATCAGAAGCTGGAGCTTAAATTGTACTCCAGCTTCTGATGCTTGGTTTACTTTTTGAGTACATCAAGTGGAAGTAAAAGATTCTGAGACAGCCTTGGACTCTTGGGCTGTTTTGTTAAATCAAGTGTATCAACATTTCGGTTACAGCATAAGAAAAGAAATCTGCTCATTGATAACGTACGACTGAGCCGTGCCAGACTTTGATATTTCAAATCGGCAGAGGAAAAACATGGCTGCAGAACCACTGCTCAGATCCTGACGAGCCAAGCAGAGTATTGATCCATCTGGCTCTGAAGACACTGTCATGTCACCTCTGCATTTAAGTGTTATCTTGTCAGGTTCAAATGATCTAGCTGTCAGATCTGGAAAAAAGCTCCTGTGTGATGCTGCTTTGTCTGTAATGTCCAGCTGTTACTACAACATGCTGCAGCAGCATGACATTTTAATTCAGGAGTTTAGACCATGTTTTGCATATGTCACAAAAGCCTGTGCTTTTATTTTACACCTTAGACATGACCATGTATGTCTGTGCACACATACGTGTATCAGCAGTGCTACATGTGCATCCACATTTATGCATGATAGTAGATTACAAATGAGCGAACACATCTGACTGGCAAAAAGTGTATTGAGCATAATTTCAAGTCAGTGTTCATGCTTTTATTCCCTTGAATTGTCATCATCTACTTCTTCAGATACTTTGATAAAAAAAAAAGAAAAGAAAATGAACATGAATGAATACGAACAAAAGCTCAGCAGCAGAGCAAAGCTAGTGAAAATTGCTTCAAGATTGATTTCTTAGCCTCCGCTGCAGATTACATTGATAGCTAAAGGGTGGGAAAACCGCCTCATGCTGAAAGGGCACAAACTATTTCAACCAAGGTGTGGTAACAGGGTGAAAATTTGAAAGCAAGTTCTCCCCTTGCTAATGTACATTGCCCCTAATGTTAGCACACCTAACATATTACACTCAGCACTAATTTTCATGTTTGCACTTGCATTTGTTATAACGCCGTTTCCCCGTTTCCAATTCTTTTTTTCTCTCTGTTTTGTGAATCATTGTACTGTGTCCAGTGTCTAATTTAGAGCCAGTTTAGCTAGTGGCCCGGTCATTTAAACAGTGGATTGGTTCCTCATGGCTCTTGGAGATGCTGCAGGCCGGAGAGGGTGTTCGGCTGTTATAAAAGCAACAGCAGGACACCAGTCAGTAGTTCACACTTGTTGGAGCATACTGGTGAGGCTGTGAAGATGGATCCCGTCTTCACTACGAGGTACTGTCTTTCTTTCTCGTCTTTATAATCTCTGAGAGAAACGATGGCCCGATATGATGCGTTCTCCTCTGTTTCTGGCATTTCTCAAATATACCTGGTTTTCTTGTACTTAAATCTTTCTCTCTCTGTCTTAGCCATAGATAAAATTGCTGATTAGCCTGGTACAATGACAAAGTTTGTTAAGATGGTGCACCACTTTCCACAGCTGTTTGTTTGCAGCAGAGCAGATGTAGGTTGTGGAGACATAAAATCATGTCACATTTATTTTTCCTCTCAACCTGGAACATGGTTTCCTTCCCTGTAGAATTCAGAACTGATCATTAACCTTTCCTTTGGTTCCTTCCCTTGCCTGGTCACATTTCCTCTCTATTTGGTTCCTGGCCCCATATGCCACTTTCCTATTTCCTGCCTGCAGACAGCAGGGAGTAGCTCTATTATCACCTTCCTAGAGCTGTCTTTGAATGTGAGAGGCAATTCCATTTCGCTCTGCCATGGGGAGGAGGAGGAAAGAGCCTCACCATAGAGCACACAGAAATTGGTTTAGGGTAACCTCTCATAGCTGAATGTAAGGGTGCTTTGTTTTTCGATTCATATCGCTTAGATTTAGTGGATTATCCAATGTATTGTCTCTTGTGGAGGTGTAGATATTTGTGGAAAAGGCACAAATCAGAACAAAGGTTAAGTACCGTGGATCATGCATAGTTGTCGCATGAGCACTTCATCGTTAGCCTCACTTAGAAGTAGACCCCTGAAATATTAACAAGCCTAAAGCAGCTATATTACACTGTTGTGAAGCTGTGCTAAACATATTGAAGATGCTTTCACTCTCAAGTGTGCTCACTCATCCATTTTGCGCCATTTCACTCTTAGGTTGTGTTATTTCTGGGCTTGCCTTTTTGGATCTTATACCAGCTTTTATCAGCCACTAGTTCTTTGGAATGGTAGGGCTCTTGACAATATTGCTCCTGGATAAATTAAACATGAGTTACGTAGAGTGATAATCTGTGGGCCTCTCTTTTCACACTGCATTCCCAATGAGCTGCGTGTTGGCCTGGTGTTGTTGCCTGTGATTTTAATGAAGATTATTCTTGTAACACGACAATCGCCTGCTTGCTCCCATTCTACTCCGGACCCAAAATATCAAATGCATTTGCGTGTTTTCTCTTACGGCAAATTCACATCAATTGCATTGCTTTATTTTTAAAGTATGTGTGTCACAGTTCACTCACCAGTTTTTCATGGATATGGTTCATGATCTTTAGGTAGACAATTTAAATGCTGGTGTGGATTCATCTGATAATGTGTCTCTGAGCTGCTGATTGCAGACCATATTGTGAAAAATCACAATTTAACCATCAACATTTTAATCTGCCTATTGAGCAATATAATGGAACATTATGCAATTATGACTTTGTAATTAACATACTGTAGAGATCATCAGATTTTCATCAATTCGAAGCAATACAGGCTCACATAAAAAAAGGCAAAGCTTAGGTTGCTGTCGAGATTCGTCTCTTTTCCATTGTAAGTCTGTGGGCCGATAGTGCCTGGAAAATCTCAGAGGAGTCTCAAAGGAGTAAGTGCACACTTCATGGCATGGCTGCTCTTAAAATGGAACTGATGTTTTATAAATAATTTCAAAGTTACAAACATCAGCCTCACAATCACAGAGATTCAATGATATTCATTTGGCATAAGTCAGTTTCATTTCTGTGTGCTTTTCATCAGAAATGGCTTAAAAAGTAGAGTTAGCCTGAATTTTTTATGCCGTGGGCTTACTGGGGACAGTGGCCAATGCTCTTCACTTGCAGACGTCTGACAGTGCATGGCAGCAGAAATGACAAAATGGTCACAAACCCCAACTGCACTCCCTGGGTCACATAGCCCCCTTAATATTTAAAGAGACTAGCAACAAACCAAACAGTTGATAACAGGGCAGTAGCAGGTGATAAAAGAAGTTTTAGTTGGGACATTAGCCCTTCTGTACACTTTGTGATTTCTGACATTATATCCTGGCCATTAGTTAAGTCAAATAACAACGCAGTTGCAGGCATTGCTTGTGGGGGTTGTATTGCCTGGAGAATCATGATATTTCAAAAGAGTCCCCCTGATAAATATGATATAAGACAAAAATCAAACATTTATTGTGTATTTCATTACCGGCCATCATCTGTGTTTGTGTTATTGTTGTTGTTTTTTTAATGGTGCAGTATAACTGAACAATGTGGATGGCTCACTCTGCCTGCTTCTACAATTTTTCTCACTACCATAGATTTACACTGTTACATCCATAAGAGTGTGTTAATTACCATGCTGTCATGGTCTTGTTAAGGTCAGCGAAACAACCAACAGGACAACATGTGCTTTAACCTCTTCCTTATTCATGAGATAAATAAATATTGTACAGTGATACAGTGCATATGTAATGACACGATTTTATTCAAGCTTTACGGCCCTGCTTATGTCCCCGCTGCACATACACAATGCATACACAGTGATGAGCAGGACATTTCTGCCTCCTGTCTGTGTATCATTTACATCTTAATGTAATCCAGTATTTGATGAGGATTCAGAGATGCTGAATTTGAGCATGTGTCATAAACAAAATGCAAATGTCTTGGAAGTGTTTGTAACCACATAAGAATAAATGCAGAGACATAGATGAAGGCAACATGAAAATAATGGCATGAGTGAATGTACAATTAACACTTACTTACTTACTTGAGCAAATTGCCGATCAGCATCTAAATTTGTACAATGGAGAACTGCTACTGGTATCACATAGATATCTCTGCCTGTGTCTGTGTCATTGTACCTTAGCAATTCAATTTCCTGTGCAAACTGTCTACATTATGTTATATAATTAAGAGGTGGATGAAGATTGGAGGGCGTAATTTAATGGATAGAGAAAGGTAAAGGGATCCAGGAACCAAAATCTTATGTTTTTTTTAAGCTGGAGTTACAGTTTTCTTTCATTTTAACGTTTTCCAGGTAAAAGAACAAATGTATGATTTATATATTTGGGGGGGTGAACTGCCCTTATAGTGTAAGTTCTGGTAGAGTTATTAACTATTGAGATCTGAGAGCCATTTCACTTGTGTTCCGAGTGTATGTGATGATCACCTGTCCTGAGGTTAATTTGCTTGAGCTTTGTGGTAAGGAAGCGCAGTGGGCTCTGGCTAGGCGACCCTTAAAGGACATCAATAATGAGCGGGTGTAGGAGTGCACTTCTGGGAAGACATAGACGCGTGTCTTGGTGTGTCCAGGGAGGATGGCTAATAAGGGTTTAAAAGCCACAACTGTCCACACCGCCCCTTAGCAGGCCACCAGCTGTCTTTTCTTTCAAAGAGCACCCTGATTCCCTCTGACAGAGCAGATCACTGATGGCAGGAGACCACAGGGGGCAATACTTATCTTAGCATAGCACAAACAAAGCACCACCACACTTTATCAAATTAGTCCTGCTGGTTAATTAAAGTCTTATGGTAAATGCCGGGCTCATCTTTCTTCTATCAGAACACCAGGAAAAAGGGAGGAAATACTTCAACTTGATTTATTGATGGAAATTGCAATGTGACGTCTGGCAAACAACATATAAATAAGTTAAAGGCCATCTTAAATGCATTCCCATGAAATTTTTAGTGCCACTGTAATATAAGCCACTACCTGTCATGAATCCCAAATAACCTTGGCTCTATCCTCTTAGTTCAGCTCAGTGTGCCTCATCCCTTATTACTGGCCTGACAAGGAAATGTTTACCCATCCGACAAGAGACAAGCCATTTCATAGTCAGAAAAAGCAATTTCACCTGACTGGAGTAGCACACTATGTCCCCATATCCTTGCTGGCTATAATTTTGTTGTCATTTTGTGTGCTGTGATCACATCATTGAAGTGACAGTACTGGGCATTAGGTAAAGTCCCTAAGCTGGTGCTCACTTTCAGGCTTTTTCTCTCCTTGTCATTCACATTGATTAGATTAGACCCAGGTGGCAAACAGATTTCTATGGCACAACAATAAAAATGGTGATACAACTCTGTTAAAAAAAAAACCCAACAAGATTATTTAAGGCCTAACTGAATATTGTGAACTTGAGCTGGTGATACTACACAGACACATTCTATAATTAACCATTTTGTTGTTTGCACAGATTATTTTAAAACAGAGCTCTGATGTATAGGTTGTAGTTTTTCAGGTTCTCCGGAGAACGTGAGCTATTTCTGTCCCATGCCTGCAATGACTCCAACAACATGTTTGACAGATTGTTGATATACTGTCACATATACTGCCAATATAGCATACAGTTAAAAAATATTCAGATTTATTTCTCTGTGTATAGCTATGGCAACAAACAGTCATCTTAAAACAAATAGGGAGCCAGTGCATTAAGCTCAGCCGGTCAATGCAGGTTTATACAAGGCAGAGGGCAGAGTTGCTAACCTGCAGGGTGCCTCCCAGGGGGGGCGAGGCTGGCCGAGGGCAGTGCAGTCAACCCCCTCCTCTTTGGTTCGGTCCACTAGCTACCTGGGCCAACATGAACAAAGCAGTCAGGCTAACAAACAGGCACCAGAGCTCTGGACAAACAAACTGAGGTGCTGTATGGCTGATTCAACAATTGGCTTGCTCCAGGAAAGAAAAGAAAGCCCAGTTTGCTTATTAAAGATGAGTGATGGAAGTGAACCATAATCCTGTAATGAGGAGAGTAGAGGGTGGCCTCTCTAGCTTGGGCACAGGCAAGCCTGTGCTTGCATGTTTCACAGGACTAGATTACTGGACCCTATCGCCCTACTGTAATGACCTCTCTTGTTAGCTTCATAGATGCATGACTGTTCATTAAAGATATCAACCCATTCACTTCCATACACTCACTTTTGAAACAGGCCTTGATTTGGCTCTGGTAAACTCACCTCATCTTATATGTATATTCCTGAATAAGATATGTTATACAGGTTGGTGACAGTATCTGAAAATATTGTTTTTATTTAAAGCCTGTGCACTCTTTAATTTTCTTAAAATTGTAAAAGGATTTAATTGGCATATATCAAACTGCACTTTTTGAATAGGAAAAATGTGTGATTTGCTAATACCCTAGTCATAAGTTAAATGTGAATGTGTTGGTTATGGTTGCAGCCATTAGTCACTGCAATGGAGACTGGTGACTCTGGTTTAATTGGCCTGCCATTGCAACTTCTGTCTTTCCAATACCTTTTTTGTCAATTTCCAAATTAACAGTGACCCCATAGTTATAATTTCATTCTGACGCAATGAAGACCTCAGGTGGTCAGTGAGAAATCTAAATGGTGCAGGAGTTAATGGCCCTGCATGCTCTTTTCCATCTGTAATTTTTAGAAACTGAATTCCAGCCAGTGAGAAAAGGGAGACGCGTTTAATCTGAAAACCATTGCTCTGACAGTTTGCTCAGAGACCTGCAACGTGCTGACATCAAACTCACTTCAGCTGGATTTGAATCTATTTCTGTGGGTATTTCTTTTCAGAGAAGAATATCACAAATATATCTTACTGATGATAGCTATGTATGAACATTTAGAACGACGAGATTAAAATCATACAAAAAAAATTGGTGATTGATTGGCATATCCTTATGATGATAAGTAGAACTTTGCAGGCCTAGTGGTCACTCGTAAAATAAATATTAAAAATGGCTCATACGCTTCTCCAAATGACCAAACTCATTTGATAAATTGTATTCTAATCATTTTTATTCAGCAATATTCTGCAGCATTTAGAGGTTTTGGACTTTTATCTTTACTTTCTATTCGATTTATTTGCCAGAACGACTCCTGTTACCAGTGCACTGGTTCATAAGTTTAAGGCATAAAATATTTACCAACACTGGGACTCATAAACACATCTTCAGAGGGACGCAGTGATTTCACGCTATATCACAAACATTTTAAAGCATCAGATGCACTGCCTGTCAAAGGCTGTCATTTTTGGTGTGTTAATAATATATCTTCGTTTCTTCGGTAGACATACTTTGGCACTCATAGCACATAAATAGGTAAATAACGCAGATAAATAGGTAGATGATTTTGTGGCCAACCTCTCAGAGAAAAAAAAATCATTTGCAGACAAAGTATATATTGTGTATATGCTTTATAAAAAACATACGGCTATAAGGTATTTTATGTTATCAGATATATGCTACCCCTACAAACAAATCACTTTGCGCGCACAGCGATCCTCAGATTGTCCTAATTAAGAGCTGTCTAATTAAATTACTGTCTTGAGCTAACCAATGGCGATACTTGTTTCATTAGCAATGCAGGGAGAGTGATGGAGAGAAAATCCTTCCTGATTGCAGGATGGTGTCAATTGGCTAATTTGCTGCCTTCGACAAAGTACCTCAAACCATAGCAAGCCGTTCTCATAGCGTTAGATTAGGTAAGGCGTGTGCAAAAGCTTGTGATATAGGTTGAGCTAATAGTGGTTTGCTATTGAGCTATGCAGGTCGAGAATTGCATCTCGCCAGCCAGTGATCTCTCCAAGAAATTTATGAATGTGGGCAGTGGCTTTCCAAGCTCCGATGGATCTGAGCTCTCGTTGCAGGACCATCCTATTATATCTGCAAGTGACAACCTGGGGAGAAGTTCACCTCTGAAAAAAAACTCTAGGGAGATGACGAATCAGTCAGAGGCAGACAATTTTCCTGACTCCAAGGACGCATCAGGGGACGTCCAGAGGGGCAAACTCTCTCCTGATCTTCACGGAGTCTCTGACATCCGTCATAATTTCGATGGATCTGCAGGAGAAAGGTGTATCTTTTCTCCATCTACCCAGCCACAGTCAGTCTCAGCAGCTCCAAGTGCCATGTTCCCTTATCCGAGTCAACATGGACCAGCGCACCCAGCTTTTTCTATTGGAAGTCCGAGTCGCTACATGGCCCACCACCCGGTCATAACTAATGGAGCTTACAACAGCCTTCTGACCAACACTTCTCCACAAGGCTACCCAGCGGCTGGCTACCCTTACGCACAGCAGTATGGACACACTTACCAAGGAGCGGCTTTTTACCAGTTCTCCTCGGCGCAGGCTGGACTGGTCCCGGGGAAAGCCCAGGTGTATCTGTGCAACAGGGCCCTGTGGCTTAAGTTTCACAGACACCAGACAGAGATGATCATCACAAAGCAAGGGCGGTCAGTATCCATTATCATGCTCGTCGTGCGTAAATATGAATTCGTAGATTTGGGGTTGGTACAATGGGAACCATTTATCGAAAGTTAAAAAAAAAATAGCTAAAGCGCATTGAAAGGAAATACATTTCCCCACAGATATACATATATATATAAAGAATAAAAGGCCTTTTGGCTTTGCACCAAAGCAAACTGCTCGTATATATCATGGGGGAATTTAATCTGAAAATTCTGCTGTCCATACAAATAAAAAAAAATATGACAGACTGCTATATTACTGTTAAATTTTAAATCCAATTCTTAATATGCTTCTATTTATTTTCCACAGACGAATGTTTCCTTTTTTAAGCTTCAACATTTCTGGCCTTGACCCTACTGCTCACTACAATATATTTGTGGATGTAATACTTGCTGATCCCAATCACTGGCGATTTCAAGGAGGCAAGTGGGTGCCATGTGGAAAAGCAGACACAAATGTAACAGGTATTATGATTTAAACATAAGGAAATGAATAATTGCAACCCCATATTAAGCCGGGTTTTCTCTCTGTTTTTAGTCTACTACATTCAGTCTGTGACGAAAAAAAAATACGTGATTAAACATTTTAAAACATTAAACATTAAAAAAAAAACATCTTTGGCATATTATTATTATTAGTATTATTGTTGTTATTGTTATTGTTATTATTATTACTCCTACATGTTTAATAATATATCTTTTTATATCCTCTATAGGAAACAGGGTGTACATGCACCCGGACTCACCTAATACCGGTGCGCACTGGATGCGTCAAGAAATATCATTTGGAAAGCTGAAGCTTACAAACAATAAAGGTGCCTCCAACAATACGGGGCAGGTAGTGCACCATCAAATTCAATGTTTCAGTGACAGACTGTGGTGTTTTCTGGCATTATTGTGTGATATAAATTTGAGGAATAGTATAGAAAATCAATTCACGCATTGATAGGCTATGGGCCTCTTAATTTATTGCGTAAATCATATTTCTATAGTGCACATTTTTCCTGGATGGTTTCTGTGTGAGAATTATCATCGTGTTTGTTTTATCATTTATAAACCAAAAGACTTTTTATATTTTACTTGAATGATGGGTTTATTGACTTATCATTGTGTCTTGCTTTATTCAGCAGTTCGAAGTAAGAATGTGTGATTTGTGAAATGCTTGATTTTTTTTTTTTTCCATCTCCAGATGGTGGTCCTACAGTCTCTCCACAAGTACCAGCCCAGACTCCATGTGGTGGAAGTAAACGAGGATGGGACAGAGGACACCAGCCAACCAGGAAGAGTACAGACTTTTACCTTCTCAGAAACACAATTCATCGCCGTTACAGCTTACCAGAATACCGACGTAAGACAATTTAACACTTTGACATTTAACCACAAAAACATGTCCACCTTTACAAAGTCACGTAGTCTCAAATCCAATTTTGAGATCCTGATATTCTCCAAACAAGACAAAATTATACCCAGTGGGTGAGATAATTTTGTCATTTGTTTTTAGAGAGTGTCAGTTAGTCCATGTCTTGAAACAAGGCAGAATAAAATGGATCACTGAAGAAAACGACTCAATAAACTGACTCCATTCTCGTTGTAAATCCAACAAGTTGATACGCGTTGGAAATGAGCTCATTCCACTGGAAGAATTTACAATTTCTTACAGTAAAAATGAACATTTAAGACTCAGTATTGGATTGCTTATTGTTTGTGTTTGGAGCTCCAGACACACACTGTCGCTCTAAAATCAATGCGTATTTTTTCCACAGATAACGCAACTGAAAATTGACCACAATCCATTTGCAAAAGGATTTCGGGACAACTATGACACGTAAGCCATGTTTTTTTCTGTGTTCAGGATTTTTAGATATTCTTTCGATATTAATGATCGAAATATGACATTGCGCGCATTGCTTAATTTCCAAAGAAGCATCTCATTATCACACTGCTGAATAATCACTGGACAACTCAAGTGAAAAATAGAAGAGGCTTATTATGGGGAACATTATTATGGGGCCTAACATAATGGAGTTTATATGCTTTTGAAATAGCAACAGGGAACTTTCAAATTTACAGTTGGTAGGTTATAATTGTTTTATCACATATAGACCTAATAAAAATGCCACAATAATCAATTCAAATTATTTTTTTCAGCGACCATAGATTTTCATTCTTTGGGCCTTTTTCTTGTTTTAGTGATTGTCATATAGCCTCCTGCAGAAATGTCCATCTTAAGGGGTCATTTAATTTAGCAGAGAGTTCTGATTTTTTCTTGGAATTGGAAAAATGCTAATGTACCATTATATTTAACTTGTTTGCAATGCAGTTTCACCTGTTTCGAATATTTTTTTATGGGAAACAGGTGGCTACATGCTGTCGAGAATTTTTTTTCTACCTGATTCATCATTCTTCTGAATTATCCCACCCCAATGAGACGAAACACCAAATTTTAAGAGTGCACACTGGGTTCTAGATAATTTAGGGAGATTTGCTTTTTTTGCAGAGTGGCTTTGCCTTTTTGGTGAACTGGCTATATAGTGGAGCGGAGCCTACGTTTGTAAATTGTGTTTCCTCTCCATCTTTTCAGTGTCTACACAGGTTGCGACATCGACCGCCTAACTCCATCACCGGGTGACTCTCCGCGTTCACAGATCGTGCCGGGTGCGAGATATGCCATGCCTAGCTCTTTCCTGCAGGACCAATTTGTCAGCACTTACGCCAAATCTCGCTTTCACCCTGGCGTGGGGACTGGTCCTGGCACGGAGCGCAGCGTCCCACTCGGCAACAGCTTGCTATCCCCGCAGCAAACCGAGGAGCCCACTGTTGCCACCCCCCCACAGCGATGGTTTGTCACCCCTGCCAACAACCGACTGGACTTTGCTGCCTCGGCATACGACGCCGCCGATTTTGCCGGTAACGCGGCCACCTTGCTGTCCTACGCAGCGGCCGGAGTGAAGGCTCTTCCCCTGCCGGCTGCAGGCTGCTCCAACCGGCCTCTTGGCTATTACGCAGACCCGTCAGGCTGGGGAGGACGCACGCCGCCGCAATACTGTAGTGTAAATAGTAAATCGAGCTCGGTCTTTTCCTGCTGGCCCGCTAACTCTGTCGGCGGCAGAGCAGGCACCAACTACCTTGCCGAGGAGGGAGACGCTATCCCTACAGAGAGGTCTCCGATCGGCGGCTCAGAGGAGACCAAACCCAAAGACCTGACAGAGTCGAGCTGGATAGAGACGCCGTCCTCCATAAAGTCAATTGATTCAAGCGATTCTGGTATCTTTGAACAAGCGAAAAGGAGAAGAATCTCGCCGTCTGCCACGCCGGTTTCAGAGACTGTGTCCCCGCTAAAATCTGAGATGTTGGCACCGAGGGAGTGTGAGAAAAATTGCACAAAGGACATTGGTTACTATAGTTTCTATCCTCACAGTTAAAGAAACGGTGTGAAACTGTCTGTCTGTCTGTCTTTCTATCTATCTATCTATCTATCTATCTATCTATCTATCTATCTATCTATCTATCTATCTATCTATCTATCTATCTATCTATCGTTCAAAAACAAAAAAAAGGAATGGACTGTCATCTCCACGGTTCATGGCCAAAGTGTAAATTCTTCCACCACTGACTAATCAGCTGGGAGTTTGGACTCTTTATTGGTTCTATACTTTTTAGTCAGAAAACGCTGTAATTATGAATATAATGTACATAATATTTACCATTTGGTGATAGTGAATGGATGTACACAACTGCATTGAATTTGATTTCTAAGTAGATCTACGACTTATTTGATAGTGTTGAAGACGCAAACCCTATTCTGTTAAGTAGCCTAAAATGTTAGTAAAAGATATTGAGAATCTATACATAATATGTCCTTGTGTAGCATATACTGGCATAATAATCTCTGTCAGTGAAAAAAAATGTATTTTGTACTTTATCACAGTTGTAGGCTACCCAAATGTTAAAGTTGACGACATAACCATAATATGATCAGTTCTAAATTCATAATAGATGTGGTTAAAGAATTTATCAATGTTGATAATGTAGACTTAGCATCATTTTTATTTGAACTGGTTATTTTTCATAGCCTACCTATGCTGTTTGTGCAAACTTCTGTATCTGCTGTAATGTGATTGAAACATAATAAAAGATGTTAGCATCAGGGCATTGCCCTGAGAATGTCGTTATTCAGTATCATATTAAAATCCAATTTGAATTTGAATTGTCTTAATTAAAGTAGGTTAACGTTTCCTTTCGTCATTTCGTGAGAAACGTAGGGGTTTAAACAGGGCAGGTCATGTGATGGTGCTGTAAAACAAACCCAGGAACCCCCAGTCGTGCTGGAGAGGGCCTCAGTGGTACCTGTCAAAATGAGGAATAGGCTAATCCAACTGTAATTTAATTAAGAAAATGATCCCAACTGGAGGATAAGAATGAATCCTCTAATCGTTTTTTTGTTTAAATCTCTAAACAGTGCAGTATACCCTGTACAGAGCAAATATTCAATATACATATAAGTATATGTCAATATACAACAGGAAAAATCTTTCAATATGAGGGTCCCTGAAAAATCTTATCAAATTGGTGGATGGAAGCAAAACAAAGGAAAGAAAAAGGAGAGAGAGAGAGAGAGAGAGAGAGAGAGAGAGAGAGAAAGAAAAAAAGCCCTACCTAAAACAATGCTAAAACAATGTGGCAAATGCACCACACAAAGGTCAAATAAAGAGAACACAAAAAGCCGTAGAGACTGATAATGGATAATAAGTGAAACAAAAATGCTTTATAGTTTTTAATTATGTTTTATATAAATTGCCTACTGAAAGTGATGCAAATAATTATAAGCAACAGTTTACCAAGTCACATACCTCACTAAACTGATAAATTGATACTCTTCTTTGTGGTACATTTCTGACTCAACAATAAGGCCTGTGGTGGCCAACAGTGTTCACTGCATGATAAAATTACAAACATTTGGTTGGAATGGAATTGCCATTTTTTCTGCCAAGGAGGAGGGTGAAGACTTGAAAGTTTTTTTTTTTTTTTTTTGGTCATAGTTCCACCCAGACTAATTGTGAAGTTGTAAGTTTTCAGTTTGGTTGGTGGCCAAAGCAAGTGACACAGCAAAACAAGCCTCGCCTAGACGTGGTTCTCCAGCAAGGTCCAAAATATAACTAGTCCACTAAAGACAGGAAATGACTCAGATCAGGGTGAATTCTGGCATGAACTACACAAAACATAATTTTGTGTAAAAAATATTTGCTTTGCAACTTCTTTTGCTGCATATAGTTGGATTTTTTTCCTTCCACCTCATGACTGGATTTATTTCATAATCATAGAATTTGAAGTTCAATAGTTTATGTCAAACTGAGATGCAGTAATCAATGAAGTTAAGAATATATACAATCATTTTACATGATTACTGTAATATAGGCTAAACTGGTGTGCCTAAATCAAAAAATTATACTGAACCACTGTCAATGTAAATTCACGTGGTATAATTATATTTTAAATCCAACTCAGTGTGTGTGTGCGTGTGTATGTGTGCGTGCGTGTGTGTGCGTGTGTGTCTTTATGTAAATACTCACTCTGACAGTCAGTGTTAGACCTTCCCAAGTATAAACACCAGATGGCGATAAAGACTTAACTACAGCCACACCAGCCTCACCACAGCAGCTTCCCCCTGCTCTGCCAGTGCCAGTTAATGTTAACAGGACTCAAAACTGCGACATACAGCGCAGAGATGTTAACATTTCAGATATGCAATGCTCAGACACTGCTGAGCACCACAAAGAAGTTAGTGAACTTTTTTCCAAGACAGAAAGATACTGGGAAGACAAGAAAAATGCAACAAAGAAAAGTGAAACAAAAGAAAACCAACAAAGGAAGCAAATCACTCAAACAGCCCGCATCAGAGGAAATAACTAACTCCTCTCCGTGCACTATACAACCTGATCCCGTGTTATAAATTGGGCTGTGGTTGGGTGGCCGGTTCCCTCCATGCTTTCTCCATTTCTGACTGACCATGTAAAGGGACCTGTGTAAAGTTCAGTTATACTTCCACACAGACACTGCAAAATGTCAATAATAAGAAGAAGAATAGTAATGTGATTCTATATTGATCATTGGGGACTTTTTCCATTTTTTTTGCTCTCCTCTTGGGAGGTCAGGGCACAGGGTCATCTGCAGGGCAGATAGAGCAACGACCCAGGAACTGGTAGAGAGTTAAGGGAGCTTCAGAGAGGTGGATGCATGCTTGCCAGGCCTTGACCCGGGCCACCCTGCCAGCCTGCAGAGAGCAGGGATAGTGTGTGATCCAACACACAGCTTTGGGTATAACCCTTTGGAAAGGCTCTCTGTTGCTCTTTTAATGTCACAGCTAGTCCACCTCATGCAAAGCCACTCCACCAACCATGGCAGACCATCTAGAAAGGACCTGGCTGAGTAGATAAGATGATTTGACTTGGTCATTAGCTCATGTTTCACAGACGAGCAGTAATCCTTGAGCTCCTGCCTTTGCGCCGAGTTCCACAGACTGCCCTCTTTTCAAGGCATGATACGGGCGTAATGTATCTCGTAAGTGGTGGCTGCTGTCTACTTCAGTTCATTTAGAGGTTACTCTATGCATCATAAGAGGTTGTCGGCAAACATATTACTTAAGATATAGGCTACTGGGTCATATAACATAACTCGGCCTCCTCTTTACTGACACAAATTAAGAGGCAGCAGTGTGTCAGCCTATAGGAAATGTCTCCAGTGCAGTGATGTTTGCAACTCTGAGAATTTATCACCTCACACAAAAATGCTTTGAACACACTATGTATGAAGACTCTGTTGCACTAGCAATAGACACATTTTAACTGGTGTCATTAAGTGCCCAGAAAGTGTTTTACAGTGCAAAAATATCTCAATTTTAACAGGCCCTGTATCTCTTATTATTATAGTTTGTCTCATATTATTATTGTTTGTTATTGTATTATTGTTGTTGTTGTATTCAGCCTTAATTTTTTTTTCTCCATTAAGTGAAATAATCTGCCATTGTGATAAGACAATCCCACTATTTTCCAGTGCAGTTTCCCTTGTTTCAGGGTTAGGCCTGTTTCAAGGAACAAGAAGAGCCTAAATGTTGAAACAAAACAGAATCAGGCAGATCAGCTCTCTAGGATCAGGAAATGTATGCATTATTCAAGAAAATTCTTGAAAAAAAGTTGCTCCGCATTGAAAACAAGTAGGGTTACATAACCTCACTGGCAGATTTTTTTCCCACTTGTTTGAGAGAAACAAGATTTTAAGACTGAATATGAGGCTAATGACTTGGTGAGATGGAGTTTTTTTTTTCCCTTTTTACAGTGTACTACCTTGGCAGTTCTTGGAAGCTGAATTTCCATCAAATTATAGCGAAGTTTACAGAAATTTAGACAGCCAAAGAGACAACAGACCAGAGGTGTAGGCGGCAGCTATTCCCACTAAAACAGACTTGGTGAGTAAGACACCCGCCGAGCCAAATTCAATCCAAAATGAAATACTTCTACACCATTCGGACATTAAACACTTTTGGGGAAAATGCCTGTGATTTAATCCATTCAACCGTATTCAGTGGCCTTGGTTCTAGTCGCACGTCAAGCATTTCACTTTTGAGCCTGAAATAAAGATTAGAAATTGAAGTGTGCCGCGTCAGCAGCAACAGATATGCGCATGTTTGTATCAACAGGGATTGCATGTGAGCTGCGCCGGTGCTGATCACCGAGCAAGCTGTCCGGCGGCTATATAAACATGTGAGCTCAGTGTGTGCGCTCACACAGCTTCACCTGCCGAGCAGACGCGCCGGACGGCTCTGCTGTCACTCCAACCCGAGGTGAAGATGGAGCCGACGGACCAAACTCCTCACACAGAGTCGCTGCAGCCGCCGGTAAAGAGCACTCACTTCTATTTTACTGCAATGATTTAATTATGTAGATTGTTTTCCGATTGCGCTTTTCAGTTCAGCCACAATCCCATATCTGTATCACCGGGCTAGTCATGTAGTGCTGGTTGGAAACTGGTGTTAAAATGGCGATACAGTCTCTTCGTCCATTGCATGGAATCGAGTGGAGGTCTGAGTGAAACAACTACCTGAGGAGTTTAGAGCAGGAGCGCTCCAACAGATTTACTGACTTGCAGCTGAAAGGCTTCGTCTGCTTAACTAAATGTAATTACAGAGGCCAGGGAAGGAGAGTGCAATTAAGCTGCTCGTGTGGTGAGCAAGGTGACCTCATCTTCATGTGCTCTGCAGGTTTGTCTCTAAAGCGATGTAAAATGAAGTGAAACATGGTAACTTAACAGCAGTGGGTTACTAATGACTTGACTAGGGGTTTTGACAGTGGGAGGCGGCCCTCCCTGGTGACTGCACACAGTGTGATGGCAGGCTCACAGACTGAAGGTGGAAAAGATGCTCATGAGGGATCTCTAAACATGTTCCTCTTCTTTTGATAACCTATAAGTTATCAACAGGAGAACTAACAAATAAGTTATCAATAAGAGATAGTTCTGTAGAATAACCCAAATATCTGTTGCCTGGTTAAGGTAGTAGTTAGGAGATAGTTCTGGGGAATTTTGCTGCTTCTCCTGCTTTTCCAAAGTCAGACAAACTAATAGGTGCATTCAAAGTCCAGACCTTTTTATGTGTTTGGTGTCTGAGGTTGTGTTCAAATGCAGTATTAGGCTACCATTGTTAAATTGTTGTGTGTCTATGGGATCAGAGAGCAGCTACATGATCCCATAGACATCCAGGAATTGAGCTAAGCTAAGGGGTGTTTTTTAAAGTTTTGTCTGAGGGAAGGTCCACAGTCTCAGACTTTGAAAACACCTGACTAGAAAACTTTTATCCTCTTGTTCTTCTTCCTCTGTCATGTTTCACTGAGATCATATGCTGCACATCATGTTTTCACAACCTATGTCATATTACTTAATGCTTTATATTCGTAGAAGTCATTCTGTCAGATGCCCTACTCATCCAGTAAATTGACACAGGTGACCTCTCGTTGTTATGTTATATAAGTTGGGTAACAGATTATGGTTTACATTTATAAAATGCAGCAAATGCATGGTATGAGGAGGATGCTTTAACATGCAAACGCGTTAAATGCAAGCGAAAAGATTTGCACATAAGCGTAACTGCACACAAAATCCCTTTTTAACATTCTGTGACAATTACAACATGACCTCTGTAGCCGATGTTTGAAAATGAATCAAGATGAGAGAAAATGAAGTCTGTTCCTGTGCATACGCTCACCACACCTCTCTAATAATTTTTTTCAGAGGTTTGTTTTCATTATCCATTTGCAGTTTACATCAAAACATTTTTTAGTTTAACTCTTGTCAGCTGACAAGCTGTGGGCTTTCTCTGCTGAGGTTGCCAGTGTCTCATACAGATCACACTAATTTCAGAATACTGTGATGAGAGGGAACAACCTGACCAAATCACACACCAGAATCTGGCAAACAACATATCAGAAAGGTTTTGGAACAAAACATTTTAAATATTTCCAATATATTTTGAGATATACTTGATTAGGCACGCTAGGAAATGTTTTGAGTGACATATCCCTGTTTGATGTCCTTGTGTGCCATGAATACTCACAAACTCCTATACATGTTAAACTTATGTGATGATTTATTGTCTTTCAGGCCCACCCATCTTTTCCATCTGTTGGGCGCAGAAGTTTGGTGAGTAATATTACATTCCCTGGATTTTTAATATAATTAACTGAATAGAATATGGCTTGTATATGAGAACCAGAATCTTTCAGGTTATTGACTTTTCGTAGCTTCAGTTCTATGAATTAATAAGTAAGGGTCGGATGGGTTCAGTGGCCAAGTGGCAGCTGCTGGAAATACTCCCAGTGTTTTCAAGAGGATTTGCTGCTGTGTGATGTGCCATGCTTAGCTATAACATTTGTTAGAGGGAGAGAGCAATGAGGCTCAGTGGCTTGTCACCAGCTTCATCTCTGACATGAAGCAGGGCAGCTGTTGCAATCCAATGTGGGACTGGGAGGTGTGTAGGTTCTCTATCACAAATCATCATTTGGAAAAGCCGACAGGGTAAGTGATGCTTCCTGCAGGCATGGACAGGGTGAAGCTGGGTCAGGACGCTTGCATGAAGCCTGGCCTGACAGGCTCCATGCAAAGTGAAATCCTCTCCTGCTGAGATCATTGATGAGTGCAGAGATGGATGCAGACACTAATTCTGCTCAAATGAGGGGTCAAGTCTACAAACCTTCTTAAATGGCAGCCCTGAAAAAAAAATGGACTTAGGACTAATGTGTCCTTCTTTTACAGGGAAGTCTAAGTTTATGGCAAAAACATTTAAGGATTACAGAGCATTTTATGCTACATGAAAGCCTGTGCAGTTAATGATATTGCTTCTAATGATGGTTCCAAAATGGCCACTGCCATCTGTAGTGTGCGCCACATATCCTGTGATATCACTTAAGCTGCCACAGTTTGAATGGCAGGCTTCTGCTCTAATATGATTTTGCTGGTGAATAGGTTATTAATAGTCTAAAAGGTGGCAGATGTTGCTTGGACTTAGATTTTTCCAGGGATAAATTAGACTATATTTCAGCTTTTCTTGTGTCTCCCTTTTATCACCAGTGTTCAGGACTTATCTTGTATTGATCTCTGGTTATTTGGAGATATCAGATAATGACAGACAGTACCAGACATTAGATGGATGATCTGACATCTTAATATCATAGCATAATCTATTGTCAGATGAAATTGTTTTCGCACAGCACAAGAGTGTGTTTTCAAGACAGCTTTGTGGGCTACTTCACACAGTTGCTTCACACCTGCCTCTTACTGCTGTTTGGAAAGATCAGAGCTGATATGTTGACCAGGCTGTGAAGGCAGAGAAGGTGAGCCGAATTCGACAGATGCAGAGTGAGTAAAGTTGCAATCTGCAGCTTATGTGCTGGACAGTTTTCAGAAGCATGCATAGTGTGTGTGAACTCAGGTCATATTCACTGTGGGTTAATATGCTCTTTGATTTTAGCAACAAATATCGGCATTTTAATCAGAGCAGGGACTCACTCAGATTAGTAACACAGCAGCATGGCCTCACCAGCCTGTCCAGCCCATGTGGCAGTGCAGCTGGGAACAGCGGTGCTCTTCATTATTATAATGCCTTGATGGTCAACGGGTGGTCAAGATGGGTCAGGGGAGAGCTATTAATAACATGTAAGCTCACAATATTTTAATAACAAAATCTGTGAAGTTGGCTACTGTAATAAATGTTTCTGAAATGAATCTGTGGTGAGGGAGAGCCACGTTGTGTGCATCCTGAAGAACATCCTGCAGCACTTCATAACCACAGTGCTGTGTGCTTGTTAGGTGGGCTTCTTAGCTCTAGTTGATTGCTGTACAGTGATATGAGGTTTAAGTGCTGCTTGGATTTACAGTAAATAGCTGTATCAAATGAGTTTTACACTAACTCTATACCACTGGTACACTTAGTTACAACACAACTCTAGGAATTACTCTACTGTCTAAACATTTACATTTTTCTGTGTTAAGTGTAATTAATAAGTTATGTCACACATTTATGTCAAAGATTGTTTGGTAAACATTTAGCAGCTGTATTGTGTGATGACTGATTTCTGCAATAATGGTGATGATCAAGGAATGTAAGCATGTACTGATGCACTCTTTGCAAATTTTTCTTGTTAAGGGCGTCAGCGAAATTCCTAAAATATGAGATGAAATTCAAATGCAATACGTTCTATTTTAGCAAGTGAAGAAATCACCCAGGTTGTTTAGGCATAAGCTTCCTAAGATTTATTCTCATTATAAACAGATTATACTTAAGTGTAGCGTGCATCTTTGTGGAACATATAAAAGCACATATTTATCCAAAATTATTTTTTAATGGATGTTTTCTCTTCTCAGCTGTGCTCTATATTTTTTTTGCTTTTGCTCTTCTTCTGTGATATCTCCTGGAACTTGCTCTTCTGGATTGTGTTTTGTATTTTATTATTTCAAATATTGATTGATTGATTGATTGATTGATTTGCTTTTTGTAGTTGTGCCTCCAGCCTGTACAAGTACAGTAGTGGCCAGTCACCTCAGTCTACCTCATTGCAAAATTGCAGTCCACTGACAGCACTAGTTATGTCACCTCTATGCTGCCTCGTGCGCTCATTAGCATTCCAGTTTACTGTATTTGGCTGTAGCCCATCTGATAAAACATGTAAACAGTTTAGCTGTGAATGCTCTCGCTGAGTTGTGATAGTGTGTTGGCGGTCAGATTCAGAGATGTCTGTGGTTCATTGCTGAAAACTTGCAGCATTTCTGACTTCAGTGTAAGACAGAATTATCTGCAGGAGCTAAAGCAGGAGAGTGAGAGCTGCTTCGTAAGGGCATTTTATCCTGACAAGACCTGCTCAGTTATAGATCTTGATTCATAGGGAATTCCATTGGCTTCACTTTGCACCTGTCTTCCTTGTCATTTTCTTTCCTGGGAGTTACATAAGCAGGCAAATGTTCAAGCCGTCAGCTCTCATCAACACCGCTGATTTGACTCTAATAAACCAGATCTAAGTGCTCTAAGCCCTCTAAGCCTTTTTCAGTGCCGAGGCCCACCACTCACACACTCCTGCTGCATGTTTCTGTGTTGAGGTGTCAGACATTGTAAGTGGATGTGGCAACTGCATTAAGTTTAATGAGATGGGAAATGGGTGACCACAAACACTTTAAAGCGGGGTTATCATAACCTGGTGGTGCTTTTGGACAGGAAAATCCATGGGAAATTTGCAAAATCCTGCCTTACTAATGGCATTTTTTGAGATCATTCATATTCCCTTTTGTAATCTGATAAAAGCCCTATGCTTGGGATTAAATTCTTTTTGGCAGTGTTTGCATCACTTCTTTGTTTAAATGTTTATGTGGCCTGGTGACTTGATGAAGCTCAGACACAGGCAACAGAGAACATGCCAGGTAGAGTATGGCTATAAGTCCAATAGATTGTTCTCTCTCTTATATTTTTGTATCTTTGGAAAACACTTATTGATGATAGAAATATTGCTATTTTTTTATGGGAGCCAATGTTAATATGACAGTGGGGTAATCGGAAAGTTGTTAAAGAGGCTATCCTCACTGTCTCTCAACCAGGCTCACTGAGACCAGCATTTCTTTTAAGAGAGTCATATTTAAGCATTGATTCACATTTTGGGTTTATGATGTTATGGAAGCAAAGTCTCATTCATAAACACAGTAAAAAGAGCTGAAAGTAAAGTTCTTGGGAAGGTGATTTGTTGCGCTGTTATGAAATGCTTTCTGTGTGGACTGAGATGATCCTTTTTCCTCTCCAAGACGAGGGGACTTGCAATTAGTTTCCATGGAAACTGTGTTGTTCAGTTGGATAATGTGTTTGTTCATAAAGCCCACTACTGTGAGGGAACACCCGGGTCAACAAACACTGAATTTCATGTTCGGCTTTGATAGAAGATGGATACTATATTACAAGATACAAACTATTTCCAGGAGGTACAGTTTGCAGTGTTGTCATAACTGTGCACAGGAAACCTGTTTTTATAAAGGCAACAGCAAAGGTGAGCAACGTCTGATCATATGTATTCTGACATCACTGTGTGTGTGTGTGTGTGTGTGTGTGTGTGTGTGTGTGTGTGTGTGTGTGTGTGCATGTGTCCAACAGAGGCAAGATGACGAGGCTGTGGTGGACAGGGGGGGGACTCGTTCCCAGCTGAAAACCAACTTTGAGCAGGAAGATCTTGAAGGTATGTGGACGGACATATTGATAATTAGAATGCAGGAAGGGCTCGAGCACAGAAAAAGGCTACCGCAGCAGAGCCCACCTACGCTGCCCTTCGAAAGACGGCTTCCTCTTGACAGCTTTTCCATATTTCCCAGAAGATAAGAGCAGAGTGGGAGGTAGAAACTGTGGGTGAGATGCTTCTGCATCAGCAATTTCATAATCGCTGCAAAACAGGGACAAATAAAACAAGGATCCAGTGTAATTCTGCGGATGAACCGGCACAGATAACAATATGCGCTTCATTTTTCAGGTGCATATCACTCTGAAATCAGCTGTTCTGTCTTAAATTGTCTTAAGAGAAATCTTGAGCAACTGTTGTGTGTTCAGCTTGCAAATTTTGTGCTGTCCCTCATGCCTGGTTACCTGTGACTATGTATGGCATGACAGTGCTGAAATCATGTGTTTAGGGTGGGTATCCAGGATCTTTCAGAGTAGTGGCTGTCATGCTCAACCATTTGCTAATTGGGCTGCTAGACCTGGGAACATTCAGGCTGAGGACATTAGATAATAGATATATATGATAGATTTATTCGGTGCAGCTGAAAACACATACTGGAAGGCAAATGGAAGGCCAAGGCAGCATGCAGAGTTTAACCATGACTCTTTGGAAAGTTGTAATACAGTCAGTTTTAGAGTTTTAGACTGCAGTGATACCCCGATGGCTCACATGGTAGAGTATGCACCACATATCAGGGCTAAGTCCGTACTGCAGCGACCCTGGTTTGATTCTGGACCGAGCCCTTTGTCGCATGTCCCCTGCCCCTCCTGTCTCTCTCGACTGTTGCTGTCAAACAAAGCAGAAATGTCAAAAAAATTATCTTAAAAAGCAAAAGAAAACAGAAAACAGAGCACAGTTCACACTACAATAGTAATAACCATCCTGACACATAACCAAAATCTCACTGAGATGCAGCAAAATGCGTGTAAAAATATTATGCTGTATATGCCAGGCTTCACAGAATGCAGTGATATTGAAGTTTGTTAATCTTTTACGCATACTGAGAAAAGACTTGAGTCTGGTTTGCAAGAAAGGCTGTCAGTAAGTGAGAGTTTTTTTTAAATAAGGTGTTATCACACATTGGAAATGCTTTGTTTTTTGTTTTGTTTTTTGTTTTTTTTTTTTAGTTTATTTGATTTTTAAATGGAAGACTCTGCAGTATTTTTCATATTTCCAATTTGTTCAGCTTATTGTGTAGCGTATACATGTAGCATATTGGCATAACCTAACCAGTCACTTTGGACAGCATTTTACTGTGTGTGCAGTGGTTGTCTGAACCTTCATTTCACAGTATAATGAGGTGTGAGTAGGATGAGTCACTTTCCATGGACAACAAAACAGAAGAATACATGGTAGTGCACACACAGTCTCTCTCTCTCTCTCTCTCTCTCTCTGACTCACAAATTTCTGTTTAAGCAGACAGTGAGTGACAGTTTAATGAGGAGTGTTTTCCTATTGAACTCAAAAAGCAAGGATACACAAATTATCAAGCACTTACAAACAGGCAGACAAACTGTGCATAGATGCAAAGCAGCTAACAGACACACAGCACATACAAACCTAAAACTATCTTCCCGCAGGCCTTGTTAAAGTTTCATCTTATCTTATTAATACAAATATTTTCAGTCCCCTCTTTATTTAAGTGACCAGTGACTGAAAATGAGAACTGTGTTAGACTCATACATCAAATTCTGTGCTTATTCCAAGTTTTTTGCAGGTTCAGTTTAGAGGAGGCATGCACAACATATGTCCCGGGGGCCAATCAAATCAATATTTTTTGTGTTTGTGCAAAAATAGATAACTAGATAAAGAAGCTATTTTGAGAATACAATTTGTGGCCCTCTGAAACATCTCTCTAACTTCTGCTGGCCCCCATGGCAAGTTAGTTATTCACCCCTGGACGAGAGAGGGCTCGCTTCTCTCGACTCTTGGCAGTTGTACATTGTGCACATTAATATTGCTTTTTTCCCTGAATTTGACCTCTGCTCACTCTCAGTAAAGCATGTTTGTATGTATTTGACAGGTTGGTCAGTAATTTCAGAACACATTTTTCATGCAACCATATGTAGCAAGGGATTATCTTCTCTGTTAGATGTTATATTTAAACATTAAAAGAGCTTTTATATCAGCAAAATTATAGTGATGATAGATAAGAGGGAGGATTAGGCTATGGTTAATTGTAGAGAAATGTGACAAAGCTGGCAATTGTTATCAGTTTGGACTGCCATTGTAAATGGGTGAGGTCCAGATAATTGTTTGGTAATGTACATTTTTATATAAGGAACAGCTTTCTCTGTAGAAGAACCCCTGTTGTTGGAATAAACCGTATAGCCCTTTCAGCAGTTATGACAGTGCACAGGATGTGTCTATAGATTGCTATTTACATGTTTTTGCTGAACTGTATTGAACACTGATACACCGTCATGCAAAAATATATGTTGAATCATCAAAATAATGCATACCAACAGTATTAATAACTACTACTACGACGACGACGACTGATAATAATGATGATGATGATAATAATAGTAATAATAATAATGATGATGATGATGGTGTAGATGAAGTATGAAATAATATAGCAGTCTCTTAATCTCTGAATCTTTCAGAAAAAGGTTGGAAATATATTTTTCAAACAACCGTTTATCCTCAAGATTATGTTTGCCCTACACTTTTACTAAAAGGATACTCTGGCTGAAAAAAGGTTGTAACCTTATAAATAACCTTATTTTTCATGCAGTGTAGGTAATTCTGACAATGTTTCATTGCATAACCATAACAGGTGGTATTGACTTGATGCTAGCTTCAATAAGCATTACGTTATTATGTATTATCTGTCTGAGCAATGCACTTTGACACAGTGTCTGCCAGGATCAGGCAAAAATCCGTGAAATATAATGGACAGCTTATCTGGAGAGTCCTGGAGAGTAATGCTTAACCATGATAATTAAAATCCTTATGATCGTCTGTTAAGCTTTTCAAAACACATGCACACACATTGTAGTTGATCCACCTCTACCATGTATGGGATGTGTCCCCAGGCCACAGGACCCTCTACATTGGGGTTCACGTCCCCCTGGGCAGCACCAGACACCGTAGCCATCGCAGGCATCGCCATCATGGACACAAACACAGGAAGAGGAGCAGGGATCGAGACTTTGCCCTGGCGGAGGGCAGAGAGTCTCCTGTTTATGGTATTGGCCACATTCCTCTACCATGAGTAAGACAGATTCGCCTGCATTATAACACCAAAATGCTTACGCCCTTGTTCTTTGTCTTTCCAATTTGGATTGTTGCTTTTTATTGTGCTTCTGTGACTGGAAACTGGGGCTCACAGCATGTCAGCTGAAATTACAATCATAGTGGAATTATAATACTCCTATTAATTTGATTAAGCTTACTCACTTAAGATAAATGGTTTGACTCACTGGATTTGGACCACTCACCTCAGTTCCCTGTGTGCTAGCAGACACTCCCTCACAGAGAGTGCAGTTCCTGCTGGGGTGCGAAGATGACGATGAGGAGCACATTCCTCATGATCTTTTCACTGAGATGGATGAGATCTTCCTGAAAGATGGAGAGGATTCTGACTGGAGGGAAAGCGCCAGGTACTGCGCAGTGTCATGTGATTACACATCACCTCTTCACCCAGTGAGGACTTAGACATGTCATTACTAAAAGCTTTGATTGAATGAGCCAGTAACGCTGGTGATCCCACTTATAGTGATTAGAGACGTGGATATGTGTCTGACATCAGCGCTTCAGTTACTCTAAAGTAATGTCATTGTTGAAATTTCTGGAACATGAACTTTTTGTTACTTCTTTGTCTCTTTCTTCACTGACCCATATTTTATTGTTTGCTAAAAATTTGACAAAATTACAGGTGGCTGAAGTTTGAAGAGGACGTGGAGGATGGAGGGGAGCGGTGGAGTAAACCCTATGTCGCCACCCTCTCTCTGCACAGCCTGTTTGAGCTGCGCAGCTGCATTATCAATAGCACTGTGCTGTTGGACATGAGGGCCAATACCCTTGAAGAGATTGCAGGTAATACTATGGGGGGCACAATGCAAGCAAGAGACAGACTTGTTGTTTTTGTTTGCCCTAAACTGCACCACAAGCTCAGTTATTTAAACCAAGCACTTGGCAGAAATAAATGAACTGAGTAATTGGCTTCCTTTCTAAACTGCTGTCCCATGAGTTTGCTTTGGGGATCATTTTTGTCTGTTTGCTGTATAAAACAAACAGTCATGCTTCTTGGTAGCCCAAGCAGATTTTACCTTTGAGGCACAAGAAGAAATCTGTTTTGGAATAAATCTAATTTTTGGCCCCAACAACATTCATGTCATCTAGGATGAAACCTGCCAACTGTTGAACTAACTTTGACCTAGGAATAGTTGTTGTACCTGTTGTCTGGATGCTGTGGATGCTGTGCTGTACACTTTTGCCTATGTCTTTCACAGACATGGTCTTAGACCACCAGGAGCTGTACTCTCCTCTAGGGGATGAACTCAGGAAGAAAGTGCATGAAACACTGCTGAAGCAGCACCATCACCAGAACCAGAAGAAGCTGGCTAACCGCTTGCCGATCGTGCGCTCCTTTGCTGACATGGGACGACGAGCCTCTGAGCTCCACCTGGACAAGAATGGTGAGGAGGCTGAAGGGCATTGATACAGATGGCTCTTGGATTCCTTACTACCACTGTGATCAGGATGCAGTTGAATATTGTAGATGGATCCTGAAGGTGCATGATGTGATGTACAGTGTGTCCATAAAGTCCATCCATCCATCCATCCATCCATCTTCTGCCGCTTATCCGGGGCCGGGTCGCGGTGGCAGCAGTCCAAGCAGTGACACCCAGACTTCCCTCTCCCCAGACACTTCCGCCAGCTGCTCAGGAGGAACACCAAGGTGTTCCCAGGCCAGCCGAGAGACATAGTCCCTCCAGCGTGTCCTAGGTCTTCCCTGGGGCCTCCTCCCGGTGGGGCATGCCCGGAACACCTCCCCAGGGAGGCGTCCAGGGGGCATCCAAAACAGATGCCTGAGCCACCTCAACTGGTTCCTCTCGATGTGGAGGAGCAGCGGCTCTACTCCGAGCTCCTCCTGAGTGACCAAGCTCCTCACCCTATCTCTAAGGGAGCGCCCGGCCACCCTGCGAAGGAAACTCATTTCGGCTGCTTGTATCCGCGATCTTGTCCTATGGTCATTACCCAAAGCTCATGACCATAGGTGAGGGTAGGAACGTAGATTGACTGGTAAATCGAGAGCTTCGCCTTTCGGCTCAGCTCCTTCTTCACCACGACAGACCGGTACACCGACCGCATCACTGCGGAGGCTGCACCGATCCGCCTGTCAATCTCACGCTCCATCCTTCCCTCACTCGTGAACAAGACCCCGAGATACTTGAACTCCTCCACTTGAGGCAGGACTTCTCCACCGACCCGAAGAGGGCATACCACCTTTTTCCGGTCGAGAACCATGGCCTCAGACTTGGAGGTGCTGATTCTCATCCCAGTCGCTTCACACTCGGCTGCGAACCGCCCCAGTGCCTGCTGACG
>OMLB01033812.1:0-16130 GCA_900302555.1 Myripristis jacobus
TGGATCTCAAACAATTACATCTGTATGCAATAGACATATGACACACACTGTGTTTGAGAGAGAGAGAGAAGTAAGTGTATGTGTGTGTGTGTGTGTGTGTGTGTGTGTGTCGACCATAGAGCCAGTCACCGCGAGATAGCAGTTCAGTCTTTTTACACAAATAACGTCGTGACACACGAATCTTATATTTCAGGCTTTAGTCAGAGCTATTCACAAATGAACATTCACTGAAAAATAGAGTCCATTCTCTCAGATTATCGTCAGGTTTGGGCAGAGATTTCCCCGTGTTTGATGTGGAGAGTTTGGATCAGTATAACTATGTACATTATCGTTTGTTTTTTAACTGTCTCTGCAGACTGTCTTGGATATCATTGAGTGTCAGGACTTTACTGCTGCTCTCCGACTAAGCATGTGAGGCAGAGTTATTATAGCTTTGTATTTTTCATTTGTTTTTATTTTTATTTAATTTTCAGTTTTGTTCTCAGTAAAGTTTAGTTTCAGTAGTTTCCAGAATGGCTTTGCTCGTTTCAAGGGCAAGACTGAAGAAGTTCAGAATAGGTATTACAATACAAACACAACGACTTA
Source organism: Myripristis jacobus (assembly GCA_900302555.1). Taxonomy (NCBI): domain Eukaryota; kingdom Metazoa; phylum Chordata; class Actinopteri; order Holocentriformes; family Holocentridae; genus Myripristis; species Myripristis jacobus. The sequence continues at coordinate 586 of OMLB01033812.1, forward strand.
TACTTATACTTACACAGACATGTAGACGTCCCAGTCTCAGTAAACATTATGCACCATCGCCTCCTCATCCTTGTTGTGGTGATAAATTTTTACCAAACGGACTAAAGACATTTTCTGTACATTTTTATTTTATTTTAGTTAGTTTTGCATAACGTTAGTTTTATTTTTTCCCCTTTATTTTATTTCCATTAACTAAAATATTTTTTCACACCTAGTTTTAATTTTTAGTTTCATTGTAGTTAAGTGTAATGGCCTGGATGTGGGGTCCCCGTCAGTTTGGGGCTGTCAGCGGGGAGTGCACTGCTTTGCGCAGCCACCAGCGGCGGCCTCGGAGTAAAAGTAAAGGAACAGACAACGACGTCGTAGTCAATCAGCCCCGGAGGGTTCAACGCAAGCGCAGTGAGTGACTGGCGTCTCACTGTTGGCACTGCGCATGTGCAGTATACTCATGGGTGACGCGTTTGTCTACTCCTTGGTGTTTTTCACAGCCTGCAGACAACCCTTCCTTCCACTTCCAGACCAAAATAGACTGGTGAGGGTTGAGCGGCTGAGATCCTGAACGAGAAATGGCTGCCACCGGAGTTCTCCCCTTCATAAGAGGGGTAGACCTCAGTGGAAACGACTTCAAAGTAAGGTTTTTAGGCATTAATTGTGGATTTATTATGGATAATTATGTTGCCGACATTACGCTCAGCTAGCTAGCCGAAGCTCAGCCCATTAAGCGGCACAGGCAGCACAGTGACGCTATTGTAAGCTAACGGCTGAGCTCGCTAAAACATTAGCTTACGAGTTTAGCTTACCAGTATTGGGCGTTAGCCAGTTGTCATAATGTATGACATGGCCAAAGTAGAGTCAGTCATGTCTTGACTACCAGTGTCCTGTCCGGCGTTAACCACAATACTAGCATGGGACTGTTTTTTTTTCGAAATTAGCCAGGAATGCTAATTTACTTATCTTATAGCTGGCTCTTTTTTTAGAGTTTCGTATAAATTGGACTTAACTGTTAGTTTTACGACAGTTTAGCTAATTTCACTTTGGTGGCTAACGTTAACTTTGGCTATCATGTTTGGTACACAGTAAAAGCTCTGTGTATGTATTCAGACAGTTTTAGTAAAGTTTAGACAGAATTAAGATGGGTTAAGCCTCTTGAGTTCGTGGTCAAAAACTCAACAAGGTAGTTTTGGTGACAGTAGCCAGCTAATGTCGTCATATTTTTTATTTTTTTTTTTGACCCACATAGCAAGCTTAGTTTGTAAGACAGGAAAAGCAGTCGGACTGGGAGCAGTGACAGCTGGCATGATCTGCCATTTGTCTGGACTGACAGAACTGACTGTGTGCTTTGTACTTAGCTGCTATGTCAGTATGAAAGCTGTACAATCGCAGTGAGGAGCTAATATGCTCATTTGCCTGTGGAGTCAAAACACATTTAAGTCAGTGTAGATTTGTATTCTTTAATCTGCTAAACACTTTCTAAGCTTAAAACCGCTGCAGGCTGGTTAGGCATACAACCTTAGCAGCTAGCACTGCAGGCAAAATGTTTCCGCTTATTGGCAGGTTTGGCAAGTACAGGACATTGTAAGGGCAAAACATCACATCTGGCTCCACTGCCTTTACAAAAAAGCTAAAAACGAACTTATTACACTTTGCCAGATTTGTGCTGTCACACTCAGTGACAATGCCAGTGAGGTCAAAAGAGGGTGATGACTTCATCTCTAATCTTGCAGTTAGACACACACACACACACACACACACACACACATACACACACATACATACATACAGCATTGTTCCTATTCAAGTAGCCATGAGTTGGAAATAGGCTACTTTGTTAGATATTAGTTTAACATACCCATTAGGCTTCTTGGTGGATTTTGTTGACACTTCAGAACAAAGAGGTTTCAAAGTTGAAGGACACAGCCCTGGCTTTGCTCTCAGAGTTTTATAAGTAACCTGTTTAGGATCATGTCAGTATTGCAGGCTCGAATTATTTTAGAAAATAACAATGTTCTGTATTAGGGCCGAATGAAGCATCGTTATTATATTATTATCTAGATATGAACATGTGAGTTAGTAATAAATCAAACGGCAACGATATGAACAGTATCAAATTTAGGGATAAGGCTGGCCCTAAGACAGAGATTGGTCTGTTCTGATCAGTAAAATACTTTGTGAAGTAACTGTATTTTCTAAGTCCATTTGGTATAATGCTGCTTTTTGAAGAATGCTCAATTTTCACTGTTGCAACACTTAGAATTTTAAATAAGTGTGAACCCATAGTCATATCATATCACTATCGAGATATTTGGCATAAACACCCATATCATGCAGCCCTGTTCAGTATGCCATGTCACCTGGACAGTAAAGGGTGCTAAACGTCAAAACTCATCTGGGCTCAGCTGCCATACCCTTATGACCTTCCTCACAGATCATTTGGTTATCACTGATGTTGCTGTTGCTGGTAGATGTTGCTACATCTTGACAGCTAATTTTACAGTGATGTATTGATAAAAGGTTAGGGTATACATTTTTTTAGATCCTTGTTCACACTTTCTTTTCTTTACAGGGTGGTTATTTTCCAGAACATGTCAAGTCTATGAGCAGCCTGCGATGGCTGAAGCTGAACAGGACAGGACTCTGTTACCTCCCAGAGGAGCTGGCCTCTCTGCAGAAACTGGTGAGACTCTGACCTAGTCGCTAATTATTAGCTGGGACTACAACCTTTGCATGGGGACTTTAATTCGCCACAGTTGTAGAGATGCTCCAGTGTATATAATCAGTTTAGATTGAATAAATGAAATAACATCTGATGTTGACCCACAAAATCTGCACAAGTTTGGAGTAATTGTGATTATGGATAGGTAGTTTTGAGGGCTTTTAAGATTTTGGGGTTTTTTTTTAGATTTTTTTTCTTTACCCTTTTTGTTGTAATGCTGTAATTTAGCTTGTGTGGAGCACATCCTCTAATGTTCGCTGCCTGGGCACAGACTTCTTATGAGCTACTGTTTGTGAGTCCTTGTATTCCTTCGAATGGTGTCTCTTCGAGTACCCAATTAAATTAATAGTACAGTAATTAGCTCATCTGCTGCCACCCCTCGAAACACTTGCCTTGCAAACAGGAACCCACAATTAGCTCTTTGACTGTTTCTCTCTTCAGTTTAATGTACTTCCCAACCACAGACATGACTGCTTCCCAGCTGCTTTCAAACAGTGTTGCAAGTGCTGGGTGACACTTGTTTACAGCAAATGCTTTTTATGTCAGATTACACAAGTAGAGCTGGGGAATTAAATATATTTATAAATGGATTGGGGATTGATTAAAAAGACCTGTAGCCAATACTTCAGAATTTAACTAGATTGACCTGATGCCACTACTCCACATGTGATTTGTGCAAACAGCCATGTGAACGTCAGCATAAGGAGTCAGGTATACCTGTATGCAGAAAGTCCTCTCAGCTGGACCTTTATATTTGCAATGCTTATTTTACTAAGAAAACGATGTTTAAAAAAAAAAAAAAAAAAATAGGCTTAAATTGTACTGAAATATGTCTTAAAGGGTCTTTAAAAAGCATAAATTAAACTCTCTGATATCCTGTAAACAGCATGGGTAAAATAGATGTAAGACAATGGAATTTTTGGACATTGTTAATTAGTTATAGAAGTCTTTGGTAGTACAATTATTAACGATATCCTTAGTATTAGTGGTGGTATTGGTGATAATACTGGTATTATCAGTAACAGTACTATAATTCCTCATGGTCTACTATGTTATCAATTCAGATTTATCATGTATTGCCTCACTGCTGACGTCAGTATTGCTCTCCTTTATTAGTAAGAAACATACAAGTGTTTTAATTAAGAAGTTTGGGCCATGGAGGACATCACACCAACAGTATAGCCCCACCATACTGACAACATACACACACCTACCTGTGCTTTAATCCTGAATACCTCTGACAGGATTACTTAATCTAAACCTCCTAAATCTATGATCAGCAGGCCTCAGTTATAAGATGATCTCTGTGCTAAAGTGCTTGATCTTACATGGTGTCAGTAAATAAGATTAATCTGTTATCACCGTTACAGTGTCCAGACTGTGTTTACCTGAACATCTGCCCTGCATTTTATCCTGTTCGCAGTGAGATAATACTGTTATTATATAACAGTGCACCGCTTAGTGTAAGCGGTGCATTTCACAACAGAGATCAGTACACCTTGTCAGGCACTCATGTGTCACTGTGGTTTTAGATACCATGTGTTATTTGTGTATGTAGTCATTGTCCTGTGTATTTGTACTTGAAAGTCCTCTGTGCTTTTCCTCTTTCTTCAGGAGCATCTTTCAGTCAGTCACAACAGCCTGACGACTTTACATGGAGAACTGTCCAGCTTACCAAACTTACGGGTAACTAACACACATGCAAACACATACACTTGGATATGTTCTTACACACTGTATTCCAGCATCTAACCACAACACAGTCCATAATTTCTTAATTTAATCGATTTGAGTTTTCAGAGAGAGAGAGAGAGAGAGTAACCCTTTTACTTTGTTTTATGTTTGTGCAGTGTTATAGATTTTTTCATATGAATCTCCATATATAATGACGATATAATGATATAATGACGTCCTAAATATGTTTCAATTTGTCTGCAGGCGGTGGTGGCCAGAGCCAACAACCTGAAAAACTCTGGTGTCCCGGATGACATCTTTCAACTCGATGACCTCTCTGTGCTGGTACACAAATAAGATTTAACGCATAATCACTCACCAGCTCTGTCCCTGAGTCTTCCTTTCTCTCCTCACCACACCTTTTGACTTGATGACTTCTTATCCAGCAACACCCTTTCCTTAAGCTCTCATGGTCCATTGCCTTTACCCCCTACAGCTCTATCAGGCCTTTCCTGACCCCTTCCTCTTTCCACAGCGATATTTCCACTGAAGTGACTCACTGCTGTAATTACTTTTCTCCACACTGGTATCTTTGTTTCACCAGAGGGTGGGGCAGGGCACAGTGAAATATGTGTAGGACAGTAAGCAAGTTTTGAAGTTGGCTGTGCCATTATTCTCCTGCCAAGCCATGCTTGATAAAGCAAGGTCAGGTCGGAACTATGTTGGCTCCGCAGGCTGTTTCCCAGGTGTCAATTACAGGCTCAGTCCTTAATCCAGTTTTATAAGATAGGGTTGTTCCATTTCAGAGATGCACAGCAGGGGCTTGGACCTATTCCATTCTTTCTCTGTTAACTTTTAGTGCAAGGACATGCTGTAAATTTGGCTATTGTGTGGGATGTGGAAGTGATTCAGTCTATTTAACATGAATCCCTATGTGTAGCCCACTTTTTCCAGTGCTGATACTTGTTTCTGCACTTGCTCTAACTTTCCCTTGATCCCTCTTATTTCATCTGATTTGAACCTTTTGTCTCGATAAAGAAATTGGGTTTGCAGATCAAAAAATCATTTCCTTTTTCCCATCAGGATCTGAGTTACAACCAGCTGACGGAGATCCCTAGGGACTTAGAGAACAGCAGGAACATGCTGGTGCTGAATCTGAGCCACAACGGCATCGACTCCATCCCCAACCAGCTGTTCATCAACCTGACAGACCTGCTGTATCTAGACCTGAGCGACAACAAGCTGGACAGCCTGCCGCCACAGATGAGACGTCTGGTCCACCTGCAGACACTCATACTCAACAACAACCCACTGATGCACGCCCAACTGCGGTACAGACACATGCCAGAGTTCCTGCATCTCTTTGATTTTCAAACTGTAGTGCCTAAATCGATGCAGTCATTACCTTTTTTTAGTGGCTCTCTTTTTACAACAATAAGCAGTGGGAAAGGTGCTTCCAGGCTAGCAATATTTAGTTCCAAAAAATGAAGAGAAGAATGGAAACATCTAGCAAAAACTAAAATATTGATTTCAGCTCCATTAGCACATGTAGGAAAAAGCATGCGTGCTGATGTCAGAATTGACTGAATTGCTGTCAGTTGCCCTCCATGCACTGTTTCCTAATGGATTCAAAATAAATATTTAATTTTTACTAGGTGCTTCAATTCTTCTTTATTCATTTGGATTACAATAACGTGCCACCACGGAACTGCAGTTGTAACAGGATTCAAGAGTCAGGAGTCAGTGAAGTCTCACTTTCTCCAGCCATGCATGTCACTATGCATGCTGTGTAATACATACATATTAATATATGCATTAAAATGTATTGATAACTTCAGTCATGAAACAACATTATACTCTTGTTTTTAAACGCTGCACTAACTGTCAGCTCACTGTGTCTGGGTGTTTGTGTCTGAGCAGCCAGCTGCCAGCCATGGTGGCACTACAGACTCTCCATCTGAGGAACACCCAGAGGACCCAGAGCAACATGCCCACCAGCCTGGAGGGACTGACACATTTAGCAGGTACCACACACTCACTCACGCTCATTCTCTATATGCATCATCTTATCCCTCCCAGACCACTTGTGTAGCGACCTGACACATTTTCCACCCTGCATCTACTTCTTGGCTCATACAGAGTTACACAAACACGTACAACTACATGTATCCTCGGTCTCTGCCTCTCACTACCCTTGACTCAGATTCTAGACTGCCAGTGACACATATGCACACTGAGTGTGTCACTGGCAGTCCCTGTCACTGACAGTGTCACCCTCTCTTCTTTGTGTCTGTCCCAGATGTGGACCTGTCATGTAATGATCTGACTCGGGTGCCAGAGTGCCTCTATTCGCTGGGCAGTTTGAAGAGACTCAACCTGAGCAGTAACCAGATCTCGGAGCTTTCCCTCTGTATCGACCAGTGGACTCAGCTGGAGACTCTCAACCTCAGCCGCAACCAGCTCACCTCGCTGCCTGTAAGGAAGATACACACCTGTCTCCACAAAGCACCTTCATTCTAACTACCTGTGTTCAGCAGATAGATAGATAGATAGATAGATAGATAGATAGATGGATGTGTACTTTATTAATCCTGAGGGAAATTCCCCAAGGGAGATATCTTGCATTGAGGCCTTTCAATATTAAAATAATGTTCAATCTTAGTAGTCTTAAAAATAATATGCCTTTTTCCTTCCTGCTCCATCTTCTCTTGGAGTCTTATGGCTGCATTTCAGTCTGCATGGCTGTCTTTCTCCTGTTGATCTTTTTTGAACTTGCTTAACTTGCCTACTTCTGACTCTTTTAGCACATCATCGGTCATTTACAGGGTGGTCTAGTGTTTAGAAAAATATCAGATAGGCAAAAATACGTGTTCAGTGTCCACAGCAGTCTCTGTATGCCTAGAAGTGGTTATTAGGGATGCACTGATTGTGAAATACTGGGACGATACCAATGTTTTAAAAATATTGTTTTCGGCCAAGTTGTTGTCAAAGTTTTGCTTGAATATTGAGCTTGAATGCATAATAATGTAACTTGATGCAACCTCTAATGACACCAAGGAGCTGACAGCAGCTCAGTGAGACCAAGGTCGTGGGAAATTGTGACCCTGTTCCAACTCAGACTCGGATGTCAGTCCTCATCCCTGTTCAGTCCTGACTTGTCGGCAGACTTGGATGTGAAATGCAATTCCCTGAAGTTGGTTCGTGTGTCACTTTCATTTGCGACAGTGCCTCCATTTACTTTCTAAATAGCGCAGTGTGTTTTTCTTGCTTCATGGGGGAAATGATCAGTACTGCGAGATCATTTCAGAATAAACATATTTTTCTCGGGTCTTAAGGCTCAGACAACTAAGTGGTCAGCCAGTGATTACTAGCAGTAACAGCAAAAGAAGAGATGCACAGTTGTAGTCGGCGCCTGGCAGTGGAGCACACTTGTTTTAGTCGCTATAGATGTGCAGTCGATCTAGCTTTTCATTTTCTAAGTGGAAGGCATAATAAGAATGATAAAGTCCCTGAAAATCCTCTTTTGTCTTGAAAGTGTCCATCAGAAACACAGTTTTTCATCAACATTAGTCTCAAGCCTTGGAGAAAATGGATGGATAAATATCAGCCACTGCCATTGGTGATCATCGTATTGGCTGATAGGCCAGTGGCAGTCAACAGGGCCAATATGCGCCGTTACTGATGTTCCACCACTAAATCGTTGCATACCTAGTAATCACGTTCCTTGTTGAAATGTCACTTAGCAAAATACTGAATCACTTCTTGGTTTGGTTATGAGCATCACCTAAATGACTGAAAATGTAAAATGTATTGCTCTGTTTGAGAACTATTGCAAGGTTGGTTAAAAGAGTGATTTACAGTCTGATGAGATGTATAGCCATATTACTTGATTGTTGCTCAACTGGCTATTTTCATGCACATTCCAGTAAAATTTGTGCGATCTGAAAAAAATCTGTTAATGTGTCTCAATGCAGTCTGCAATCTGTAAGCTGTCCAAACTGAAGAAGCTGTATGTGAACTCCAACAAGCTGGACTTTGATGGGATTCCAACAGGAGTGGGCAAGCTGGCCAGCCTCACCGAGTTCATGGCTGCCAACAACAACCTGGAGCTCATCCCCGAGGGGCTCTGCAGGTAGACTTTAAACACTCACTCACACACACACACACACACACACACACACACACAGATTAGGTTTACTCATATTAATCGCCTGCCAATTTTCCTGCATTGTTAGATTGGTGGTCTGTAATTTGACTATTTCTGTGAGCCATGTAATATTTGTCTTTCTGTGGAAAAGGTTCATAATCTGCTGTTTTGGTGTCTTAGTAAATGTTCGATGGCAAAACAAGTAGTGGGGGTTGTGCGTCTTGACATGAGAGCTCACGGAAGAGATTTAAACTACATTGTAATGTCAGCATTAGTCAATAATGCTTACTAGATGTTAAATATTGCTTATACTTGCTGTTTTTCTGAGTAAACTGTTTGTTGGCCCCATGTGGCCCAGGCTTAAGAGGAAACAACCAGTGTACTGTCAGCAACACTGACATTTGACTAATGACAGATCTTAGTGCTATAAGTAGTTCTTTATTCATGGAAGTAAATGTTATACTGGCTGTCTGCAGTATGTCAGTATTTTTTATGGTAGCCTTGGTCGTACACATAGCATGGCGCAGGCTGTACACTGGGACATTTTTTTATGATTGCAGTTGCCCTCATTTAACGTGCTCCCCTAGTGAGTGCCCATGTAAAGCACTAGTCAGAGTTTGTACATTTCACATAGCCACATCTTAGATCTGTTAATTGATATTGGTATTAACTGACTCCTTTTAAATGACACATTTTATCACTGGTAAGTATAAATCTATGTAAATGCGTGGTTTGTGTTATTATTTAGGTGTGGTAAGCTGAAGAAGCTGGTGCTGAATAAGAACCGTCTGGTGACGCTGCCTGAGGCCATCCACTTCTTGACTGACTTAGAGGTACAGTACTTAACTTTACTCATAAAGGTCATTCACGGTACTAGACTCAAACTATCCTTAGAGAGATTTTATGCTGGGATGATGGTGAAGCTGGTTTGGGTTTGATCACTGTAAAGATGCAAAGCTGTAGAAAAGGACGATCAAAGTAACCTGTATTGCTGTATTTGTCCTGTGTAAAGTAAAGCCAGAAGGTCGAAAATCTTTGACAACTTGGCAGCTCCACCAAGGAGCATGAATCAGAGAGAGCCAAAGAAATCAAAACAATTCGGATATTCTTGGCACAGTCGGAAAAAAAACCCTATAATATTAAACCAATGTGTTTCAACTGCAATAGCCTTTTCTGATGTTACAAAGTTATGTATGTAATCAGCAATAAATATGTCCAGGACCATCCAAAATGGCTACTTCAGAGCCCGTAGACCAATCAGCTGCCAGTATTTAAAAAAAATAAAATAAAGCCAGAGCAGTGCCTTTTTGTAGCCTGAATCTAATAATACCATTCAATTCAACAGACAATCATGGATACTGTCTTTCTCCTTGTATAGAAAGAATGTTAAAACAATCTGGAAATTTAATGTGACTGGACTTTGTTGGGTTCCTCTGTTCAGTTGTAAAAATACATGATCCACCAGACAGCACTTTATTGCATGAAGCGTCAAGTTTTAGACTTGGTTCTCACTTGCCTGCTGTGCACACACATACAAATGGCTTCCCTACACTATACCTCTTTGCAGATTCTGGATCTGCGTGAAAACCCCAACCTGGTGATGCCTCCTAAGCCAGTTGACAGGACAGCAGAATGGTACAACATTGACTTCTCGCTGCAGAACCAGCTGCGGCTGGCTGGGGCCTCACCTGCTACTGTAGCTGCTGCTGGAGGAGGTGAGTGTGTGTGTGCGTGTGTGTGTGTGCATGCATGTGTGCGTGTGTTTGTGTGTTTATGCATATGGACAACACCATTTACAGAAACGTGTTTAGCCTGTTACTTTATTTTTATCATAAAGCGAGTGTGTGTGTTTGCATGTTTTCTGGAGACTGAACTCTGAATCCTAATGTTGACAAATGTATTAAAATGACTTTGTGCACATTTCAAGGAGCGAGCCCCCGCGACCCCCTGGCAAGAAAGATGAGGTTGAGAAGGAGGAAGGACTCTGCTCAAGACGACCAAGCAAAGCAGGTGCTGAAGGGCATGAGCGACGTTGCACAGGAGAAGAAGCACTTGGAGGTAAGGACAGAGAAAATGATAATGATTTAACCATATATGCCAAAGAACATGGCACTATCAATGTTAAGGTGGGTTAATTACTTTCTGCTGGCACCCCCATGCTTAAAATACATGTAAATGATGTCACTCATCTGTTAGAATTTGGCTGTTGTGCTACATTATATCATTTTTTTCTTTTTGTTTCCATGAATACATCCATGGTTTACACAGTCAGAGCAGGAATATCATCCAAATTCATTGGAGCAGAATCACAGCGCAAAAGAATCAGAGTAAATGGCCATGACACAGCAATATCTGAAATGAAAGTATCAAAATTCACCAACTGTGAGGAATATAGGCCAGCCAGCTTTCTCACAGTTAGTATAACTGTTTCACTACTACTGAGGCATTTTTAGTGGTTCACAAAAATGCCCAGCAAACTTTGACTGTTTATCATCCTCTGTATCACATGATTTCACTGGTCTTAGGACTTTGAACATTTTCAAAGATTTTACCCATGCAGTGGTGCTTGACCACCCCCAGTCAAATCATCTTCAGGAGGAAGAGTCAGGGAAGTAGAGGGTAGAATATACTGTTTTTGCATTTTATTAAACTTCTGGTGATTTTTGCAGGAGAACGGCGACCTGAAATATGGTGATCTTAAAACACGGCGATGGGACAAGAGTTTGGAGAAGCCTCACCTGGATTACTCTGAGTTTTTCATGGAGGACGTGGGGCAGGTATGTGTGTGTTACCATGGGTACATGTGTATGTTTGACATGAGAGGAAAAGGGAGTTGTTGAGAACAGGAATATTATTTAGGTGGCCAAGTGAACTGCTTAACACACATCCCGTATGTCATTGAAGTAGACTCAGAGGCCCTCCAGAAGGCTCAGAAGATTAAGTGGGTTCAGCTGCGTTGTTGATATTTTAGTCTAGTTACCCTTTAGCCTTAATATTAAAGTAGCAGTAACCAGAACGTTTAGCTGCTCCCTCAACAATAACCATTAAGGTGCCCCTGAGCAAGGCACCAACCCTAAATAGTTTCAGTAGCAGCTCCCTGTTCAGCAATACACGATTATGGCAGCACTGAGCAGCTCCTGGGTGTGTGTGATTAAATGTACAGTATGTTACCTTTCTTCTGCTAACCCAGATCTGCTCTTAGTCAACTTAATCTGTGATGAAAGTCTTTTCATACTGTCTTTACCACTTCTCCCTACAGGTTCCAGGTGTGACGGTATGGCAGATAGAGAACTTTGTTCCCATGCAGGTGGAAGAAGCTTTCCATGGCAAGTTCTATGAGGCTGACTGCTACATCATCCTCAAGGTAACACAAAGGCCCTGTGAGACCACTGAATTAGTCTTCTATAATCTACTATTGTAGCATCTGATTTTTTTTTTCTGGTGGCAAGTCTTAGTTTGCCTTTGACCCATTTCAGAAAGATTTTGTTTTGTTTGTGCTTCCAGAATAGTGAATTTTAGATAGTCATATGTTAACTTTACAGTTTCTTTCTCACACCAAACTCATTGCCTCCCTCTACTTCACCAATCTTCCCGTATTCCTCTTTCTTCATGCCATCGTTCTCTCTCCCTTTGTAGACCTACCTAGATGATAACGGAGCGTTGAATTGGCACATCTACTACTGGATCGGCCAGGATGCCACACTGGACAAGAAGGCAGGCTCTGCCATCCACGCTGTCAACCTCAGGAACTTTCTGGGAGCCGAGTGCAGGACAATACGGGAGGAGATGGGAGATGAGAGCGAGGAGTTCACTGCTGTACGTTGAAACTAACACACACATTCACGCAAATACTGCAGTAACTAGAGATTCAGAATTCTTTAAAATCAAGTAAAAGAAAAACTGCTGAGGATATTTTCCAGTTTCTGAAATACTACATGCTTTTGTAATTGACAGTTTTTCTTTTCTTTATTTGTCTGTGCTCTAGGTATTTGACAATGAGATCTCCTACATTGAAGGAGGAACAGCGAGTGGTTTCTATACTGTAGAAGACACAAACTACTCTGTCAGGTAAGCTGTGAACTTTTCCTGTTTTTGTATTTGTTTTCTTTAGTCATTGTAGACTTGTTAATACAAGTTAGGACTGACTTTTATTTTCTGTTGTTATTGTAACACCTATAAAAGGCTGTTTTGCATTTTTATTTTGAAAAGGGCCTGCTCAACTTAAAGATTTGTCTGAGTTTTCTCATCTGATTTTAACCCTTCTATGTTATTTTTTTCCAGGTTGTACAGAGTTTATGGCAAGAAAAACATCAGGCTGGAGTCTGTACCTCTGAAAGCCTCCTCCCTTGACCCACGGTAATACATACACACACACACACACACACACACACACTCACAAATACGAACCCTTCAGAACAAAAACTGCACAATAAACAGTCACATTCATATTCTTCTAACCATGTGGCCTTAGATTCTTTGAACATTGACTCTCATAGGAATAAACTTTTCCATCTAATGAATTGTCTTTGCAGCTTCTTTTAGTTTATGTTTTCTAATGTGTATGCTTTCTGCTTTATTGTGACAATGATTGCTGTCTAGCTAACATCTTGTTTTTCCTTCTGTGGTAGTTTTGTCTTCCTGTTGGACACGGGGCTGGAAATTTTTGTCTGGAGAGGAGCTAATGCTACACTCAGCGGCACCACCAAGGCCAGGTAAGACCATAAACACGTCACACTATTATGACCCTTCCCCCCTTGCAGCCACTGCCAGTCATACATTCTTCCTATGTACTTCATACTGCAACTCATTCAGTAGGACTAAGTGACTCTGTGACAAATGACTTTAACTCAGAATTGTTATATAGAAGCCACAGACCTGAGGAGTATATATTAAGAGGATTTTATTTGGATTTCCCTCTTCATTTGTAAACACTTGTTGTTCTCAGTCACATTATTGGCTTTCATGGGGTTATTTAACACTTAGCTCTGGATGGCTTGGAGTTAAGGTTCAGGTTAAGGAATGATTCCAGATCATCAGTTCAGAAATTCAAACCTCTTTGTGTGTGTATTGTTCCTTGTCTCTTAGGTTATTTGCAGAAAAGATCAATAAGAATGAGCGTAAGGGGAAGGCAGAGATCACTACTCTGGTACAGAGCCAGGAGCCTCCAGGCTTTTGGGAGGCGCTGGGAGGACAACCAGAAGAGATCAAGAAGCACGTACCAGATGACTTCACTCCTGTCAGACCCAAACTATACAAGGTAAAGGTTTCTCACATTACTGCTACCCCATACTAAGGGAGTACAGTTAAACTATATATCAGCATGGCTGTGATTCGGTCATAGGCACAAGACCACAGGCCAGCAACAGTTCTGTGAACAATGTGTGAGAAGAGGTAGTGGTGCGCATGTTGACTGTATTTTGCCATGCACAATTCAAGGAAAAAGAGGCAGGTGCTCTTGAAGAAAAAGGGTTTGAGATCATCAACAAGGAAGGAGATTAATTTCAGGCACTCTTGCGTTGGGCAGGAATTAAATATATAAAAAGTGTTTATTCAGACTTGTTAAGTTCATATATTTAAAAAAAATCATCTGGTTTCGACCTCTTAGTCTTCATCAGGGTGCAAATGGGGCACACAATCATGGAGCAAACATTTTATGAACTAGGCTGGTGTGACACCCACTTTGTATTACTTGATGTGGCAAGGAGAAAGTCATGTGTGCCAAACCTGTGCACTGTCAAACTGAAACGGTCATAGGTCACTGACAGGGAAGCTGCTAAATTTGAATTGTCATCTCTGTTGTATTTCTGATTTTTTTTTTGTTTGTGTGTAGGTGGGCCTGGGTCTGGGCTACCTGGAGCTGCCTCAGATTAACTACAAACTGTCAGTGGAACACAAAGACTGCAAGGTCAAACTGGACACCATGCCAGAGCTTAGACTGGTAGGTCTGCAAGATAACCACTAGGAGGCAGCATGGTATGGTTTTGAAATAATGCTCCAAAACGCTGTTTCAAATGCCAGACAGTGCAGTAAAAAAAACAACTGTACTATTTGAATTATTATTTTTGTCCAAAGAGCTTTAAATACACTCAGTAGCCACTTTATTAGGTACACCTGCACAGTCTAATGCAATTCAGTGTAACAGCTCTGCCATAAATTCTATCTCTCTGACGTTTATCAAGTTCAGTTTTTGTTGACATTGTGGACTTTAATGTAATTATATGTTTATTATCAAGGTGGTAGTTTGCAGAGGTCTTGTACTGGACTACATTATATTGAGAGGTGTTTCTAATTTTATGACCTCCCTATTTATACACATGAGGGGGACAGAATATTAGAAACACCTCTCAATAAAATGATGTATTAGAGTTAACAGGTATACCTAATTAAGTGACCACTATGTATATATGGATTGACCTAATAGAAATGAAGTCCTTCCTATCTCTCTGTCCCTTCTGCTACAACTCTGTCCCTTTCACACACATCATACTGCTTCCTTTCTTTCCTCCAACCTTGCCTACTCCCTCTTTCCCTCCTCCTGTCCTCCTCTCCCTCTCTTCTGATGCTTCTTTTCTTCCTATTTCCCGCCCTTCCTTCCTCTGCCACTGCCTCCTTTTTCCCTCACATCTTCTGTTTCTTTATGCCTCCCTCCCCCCTTCTCATCCTCCTGTTTTCCTTCTTTCTGTTCCTCTCTCCAGCTGCAGTCTCTGCTGGACACTAAGTGTGTTTACATCCTGGACTGCTGGTCCGATGTTTTCATCTGGATCGGGAGGAAATCTCCCCGTCTGGTCCGAGCCGCTGCCTTGAAACTTGGCCAAGAGATCTGCTCCATGTTGCACCGGCCCAAACACGCCTGTGTAACCCGCAACCTGGAGGGCACTGAGTGCCAGGTAACACAGCATCCAGACAGAAAAAAACACACACACACACACACACACACACACAAACACACACACACACACACGGTAAGTCCTCACCTTCCTCCTCGTCATCTTCATCATCCTCAGAGGAAGA
>OMLB01033815.1:0-10274 GCA_900302555.1 Myripristis jacobus
GAAGCATTTGTGTGTGTGTGTGTGTGTGTGTGTGTGTGTGTGTGTGTGTGTATGTGTGTGTGTGTGAGTAAGACGGGGGTTGGGGGGTGGGGGTTAATAGGGAAATTTAAGGCTCTTTAAGAAAACTATATTGTTAAATAATTGCAATTACTGTAACATTTTGGTGTAAACTGGACATAGTTTAATATTGAGACATGAACAGACACATGAATACACACACACACACACACACATCAGACTGCATCATTACATTCAGCCATACAAGAACACGTCAATCCATTTCAAGTAGTCTTACACATTGCACTGTGATGTGTGCAGTGGCCACACGGCTGTGCTTTACAACACTGACACAAAGGCCTCGGAGAAGGAAGCCGCCCCGTGGAGAGACACCCGCTCAGAGCTGCTGTCTCCACAGAGAGGCCCTGGGTCAGTGATCTCAGCCCTGCAGAAATGAACGTACCGATAACGCCTGTCGCTGTGCATCACCCTACGCCTGCATTCTCTCCTCTCATCATTTCTCCTAGTCTGTTATCAGTCCAGTGCTGCCCCGGACAGCCCTGCTCATCTCCCCCTGCGTCCCTCGCGCTTGCCTTTCCCCTGGGTGGGTTGGGCAGAGGGAGAGGAGGCGGCAGGCGAGGGATCCTGCTGCACTTGTCGAGAGAGGAGCTCCTTGAAGACAGAGTCCATCTGGCGGCAGACCTCCTGCAAGATTAAATAAACAAAAGTGATGAGAAAGAGGGAAGACACAAAGGCTCTTTCTTCGCTGCCCTCCCTCAAAGCCGGGGAGCTTCTAATTATCTTCACTTATTGGGTTTGATAATAGCGCCAGTTCACTGTTGTCAGTTATTAAGGAGAAGTAATTTAAAACTAAATGAGAAACAATACAGACCTTGTCGACATGAACAGTGCCGTCCTCAGAGGCTGAGTGGTCCTGCCACCTGCAGAAGATAACAAAGAGATTAAAAAAAAAGCCTCATGTTCATTCCTCTTATCACCACAACAAGACAGCTGTGTAAAAGGCACTTACTCTCTGCGTGCAAAGCCAGGTGAGCCGGTCCTCAGCGGCCTGCCCTGCGGCCCTTTGGGAAGCTGGAGCATGAACTTTGCACCTGGGGCGATGCTGCCCCCTGCTGGCCCAGACCTGGCACCACTTTGGTCAGGGGTACTTCTGCTGTTGGCCCGGGAGCGCACTCCTTTTTTCTGTGCCGATGCTGCAGGTAAGCTGGCGCCGTGGTCAGCTGAGGATCCAGTTTCCACATCTGTAGCACAGATCACTTTGGGACATAGTTTTCTATTATACACTATGAAGACAAATAGCATCACAGCTTTTTTTTTTCCTTTTTTTTTTTTTTTTTATTTTAAAAAGGGAGAAACTGAGCATATGGCAGCGAACAGGACTCCCCAAACACATTCACCTTCCTATCTAGTGCTGTAGAGTGACAGCAACATCTTGTTTACCATACTTGACCATTTAATTTTGCTGAGCGAACCTGAAGAAATAACAGGTGAAACGCGTTGTTTGGCCTAATAAAGTTTCAGTGAAGTCATTTCAGTGTGCGGTGGTTAACTCTTGTTTTCATTATGAACACATGGCCTTTCTTACCATCTTTAATTTGGGCGTATTCTGACTCCCCGTCTCCCTCCTCGATGATCGGCTCACTGTAAACAAAGTGACCACAGATGATCATTGTTGCACAGTGTGCCCATGTTTGTGCCTACATGTATGCGCGTACGCTCTCTCTACTTGCATGTGTGATTGATCTTACCAGTCATCCTGCTCCAGTGTCATGCATTTCTCATACACAGGCCCCTCCACCTCAGCCTGGCTGGGGAAGATGTTTTCATGCAGGAGGATGATGCTCTTCACGAGGGCATTGATCTGAGCCTGCAGGGTGACCACATCATCATCGCGCGCCCCTCTTATCAGACTGGGGCCAAAGCACACGGCCAGGTTGTAAGGCTGCATCATGTTCTCGTCACTGTACTGCGACACACTGGGGGTGAAGGAGGAGGAAGGTAAACGAGGAGGGAGAGAACGGCTATTATTAGGTAATCAAAGACTGAAGGAGAAAGAAATTGAGAGGCAAAAGGTACAGCAGAGGAATTTAAACATACATCAAGCTCCTATCGCATCAGAGCCAGCATGTATGAGAAAAGAAACAAAAACATACTTCCTCTAAATGAAAAAAAAATGACTTACTCTTGAACTTTTTTCTTTTTTTGCTTTGTTTTTGATTACTTGTTTAATGACCGTGAACATGTGTGATGATACTCACTGATGAAGGAATGCAAAGAGGTATCTCATGACAATAATGGCAGGCGCCGGGTAGGAGGAGACGACCGTTTTGAGCTGAGCTGCTCTGTCGGCCTCATTCTCTGTTTCTGAGAAAGGCAGGTGAAATAAGATAAGGTAAGCTCCTGCTGTATGCCATCAAACTGCACTCACACACACACACACTTGGACAGACTTACGGGCATACTCCAGCAGCTGGTTGGTGCTGTCGATGGGGAAGAGGGGATGCTCCAGGCCTCTGAAGTAGAGCTTCAGCACTCCAGCCACTGAGTCCAGGTCGTAGCTCCTCTCGGCCAGGGGGTCCTCTCCTGTAGGGGGAGCCCAGAGCAAACTGCCCCACATTATTAATGCTCCAAAAAAAATGGGGGGAGGGAGCTACACCACATGTCAAATGAACTCTGCCAGCATACATACAGACACACACACACACCCCTACCTCTCTCAAATGCATCCCTCAGGTTGATGACTTCCATCTGAGACCCTGGCACCCGAAATATCCCCTCATGGTGGAGACCTGATGGACAGACAAATATTAGAAATATTATCAGAACTGATTGATTGTCTTGGCTATTGTGATACATGGTCGATCTTTAATGCTCACCATTGAGGTTAATGAAGCGAATGCAGCTTTCCACAACGAGTGGAATCTGCTGTCCTGATGCCTGAATGGAACAAATTTAGAGATTAATACATCATTAGACTGAGGGACAGAAATGTTTATAAAGCAAAAAAAAAAAGACTGGAATGGTGTAGTCAGGATGGTATCGACCTGTATGAAGGACAGCATGTCTCCACTGAAGAGTTTTTGGTTGTGAGTCAAACTGGCACTTGAGTGATTTTTCCTCACGCGGACAGACTTTGTGTTGTACCTGCAGAATGAGATACAACCACCACTAAAAGATCTACCCCAATTCATCATTATTTTACAACTATGTCATCAATATTTTTTTAAAGTACACATTGCACATGTTTGAAATTAGTGACTCTCCATGGCCTGTAAGAAGAAAACTGAGACTCTACCTGGGTGACTCCACCTGATGACCGTTTGTGGCTTCAGCTAGGATGAAAAATAAAAATGGAATAGATTAGAAAAGGCTTAACTCAGAGCGGGACATTAACATCTATGACAGAGAAACGGGTCAGCAAGGTGATACTTTGACTAGAGTGGGAAAAAGGAACAACCGTTTATGGCCTATTAAGTCCACACCATACACCACAATGTATTGCATGTCTTCAGATAACAGCGTGGGTCATAATTTTGCCTTGTGGTGTCTCATGTGTGATTTGTAGAAGTGCATGCTACCTTTTTCCACAGCAACTTTCAGCAGATCATGCTTGGCTTGCAGTTTTGATACAAGAGAACTGCCAACCAGGTACTCTTTTACTTTCTGTTAAAAAAGTAAAAATAGAAACATTATCAGTGTCATGCCATTGCCATAATCTACTATGATTTTCGGCACCACAGCCATCACTCAAAACCGCAGTGACATCTACATGCCCACTAACTGTGAGTCATAAACTGCCAAGAAAGTAAGCTATCATGGTGTGTTAGTCTTATGTATTGACTCACAGTGAGGTAGAGGTTTTCTATTTCCTGCTGGTTGGCTCTGCGGCGGGCCATGCTGGATTTGCTGGCCAGGTTCTCGGTGCTGCCCTCCTGAGGCGGACCGCTGCCACTGCCGAGCTCGAGGTCATCGTCACTGATACTCTCCAGCAGGGAAGAGCAGGCTGCCTTCAAGCTCCTACTGGCCTGACAGGCAGTGGCAGAGAAGTCACAGAGGTACAGTATAAGTGAACGTGCACAGATCCTCTAGAAGGAGATAAGGTGTGATTGTAAAGGATGCAGGGTGACGTACCTCCTCTGTTTCCTGGGTGACCGCTGTCAGTCTGGTCTGAATCTGTTTGAATCTGGTCTCCAGATCACACCTCATTTCACACTCCGCACTGACCTCAGACACCTAAAAAGACAAAAAGGAGGATGTAGAGCTGGAGCTAAACGACAACAAGATCCACACACTTGCACCAAAAGACATGAAATGCATGCAGACACGCACACACGCACGCACACAGACCTGGTCGCCATCATGGGGTTGGTACTGGAAGCGAACGGCCATACAAAAAGTGTTGTTGTGGTCCTGCAGGAGAATGTCTCTGTCCTGGTTCTGGTCCAATTCAGCCACAGTCCCTTGGAGCTGTTGCAGCCCTGTGCCCAGGTTCTGCTGGACCCGCCAGCGACTGGTCAGGAAGGCCCGCATCACCCGGCCCAGGGTGAGGTGGTACCCTGCATCTGAACACTGAGGGAGACAATGAAATTTGAGAGGCGGCCACCAGTTTCAGGAGATGATACTACTCACTACGCCATCCATCAGACATAATATCTCAGATGATATCTGTGACACCATTTTATAAAAGGCCATAACTCCTACATCACTGCTCTGATTTTGATGAAAATTAGAGGGATGATGCATCTCGTTACTTATTTTTTAGGGGTACACGCATCATTTGTGGGTTATGACTTATTTAGAGAGGTGAAAAATCCTTTAAGTATTTTTACCTTCTTTCAGTGGTGCGATAGTGGGATATCACTACTACTACTACTACTACTACTACTACTACTACTACTACTACTACTACTACGACTGATAATAATAATAATAATAATAATCTTTACTTATAGATCACTTTTTAAAATCAGTTTACAAAGTGTTTTACACTATACACTATATAGTATATATATCCATATTAAATACCCATATATGAAACATATTTGAATTTGGCATATTTCCATATATGAACAACTATGTCTCATATATACAAGAAATACATGTGTCACCTCTATTTACAAACAGTATATGCACACACAGTGTATAAGTTACACCTAATTGTTAAGCATTTATGGGCTACACATACAGTATGGCACCATATCCAGAGAGGTGTGTGTGTTTGGCCCCTATATGATTGTAAATGTAACATATGGCAACAATTCTCTGGTGTAGGGGCATATATGTTCATATTTTAGATTTCCTTATAGGTAGAGAGGCAGACACAGTGCAGAGAGCTACGGTAGGTTTGGCCCACAGGCCAGTGGTATCACACACGTGGCTCCAGAAGAGAGGGAACATAACCACTTGACTGTCTCTGGGCAAACAGAGTGTGTTAGTGTTTGTTTATGTAACAGGGACACAGAGTGAAGACAGGGCTGTGATCTGATGTACTCACATCTATGAGAGTGGAAATGTCTTGGAGGTAGTACTTATTCATGGACGTGTTGGCTGCAGCCAGGTTCAGGAGGTACTCGTTTCGGGCCTTGCTGCACTGCAGGTGGATCTCTTTGACCTTACGCTGTCTCTGTATCGGCCATGAACAAGTATTGGTAAGAGGCAAAAGAGACACACACACACACACATATAGCACTAAACATGAGAATGAGAGTGTCGGCTGAGAGAAAGGACTGTTTACTTTTTCTATCAACCTCTCCAGTTTCTTGGCAGCACTCTGCTTCTGCTTTTCTTCTAGTTTCTCTGCTTCTTTCAGCTTCCCTTCTGCAGACACAAATTCTGAGTGGTACTGGTAGTACGTCCTCCATGTCTACACATACACACACACACACAAACAAAACACACTCAGAAATACTTTCCTGTATTTGCTTAGGAAGTGGAAAATGTTTTTGGGTAATTGATTTCCCACTTACGGTCTGCAGCTCTGTGGTGACCCTCAGAAGTCCATCTTGTAACTGGGTACAGATGTCTTTGCTCTGGAAACACGTAGAAGAGACGAAACAACCAAAAAGTGTGATAGGGAAATAGTGAAAGATCATAGACAGACAAACAACAGTAGGAAGGTTAAAGACACAAGGTCAAGAGCACGGAGAGTGACAGAGTTGGTTGGAGGGGAAATTATAGCACAGCTAATGAGCCCAAAAAGCATTGTGGTAAATTATAAACAGTGCATAGAGAGACTGTATTTATGCCTCTGAGGTTAGTGCTTGTGTTAGTACCTTCCTGGCCAAGCGCTGTGTGTACTCCAGACAGTGTGTGAGAGGCTGAATGAGGAAGTTACTGCAGCTGTCACTCAGTCCACTGTGGTCCTTGCTCTCCTGCCGGGTCTGGGACAGAAGAGCCAACCAGACCTGAGCCACTGACTGGCTACTGGGCTCTTTCCTGATGTTATGACATGAGGGCGGGAAAGGGGGGAGCAGGGAGATAAAAAAAGATTGTAAGGTATGTTCACGTAAAATGCTTGGAGACAGTATCCCCATATCATTCATTCAGTGCATCAGTCATCTCCCAATCAGTCATCGATGGCAAAGTGTGCCATCTGTCAGACACGGGACGTCCTAACCTCCCCTTACCTCTTGATTCTGGAAGAGAACCTCTCTGCCAGTTTGTCCAGGGAGCGGGCGTACTCGCCTTCAATCTCCGCCCGTCGCCGCAGGTAGTCGGTCAGGTCCTGCAGCTGCTGGCTCTTCAGCTCCAGCTGCAAGTCCAACACCTTCAGCTGGTCCACGAGCTGGGAGCGCACCTCTGACAGGGACAGACAAGAAGAAAGAGTGACAACCGAAGGAAAGTGAAAAAGAAAGCAAAATAAGCATGGCTGATTCTGGGAAGTCATGCGCTGAGCCTGAAACTGCTTATTAGAGGGTAACAGGTTTGAACAAGCATGTGTTGATCAAGAGACACGTGATTATGACAAAAGGGGAGATTGCTATGACAGTACAAGTAAAATATCAGTTCATTTACCTTTGATTTGTGTGTCATAGTCCACTGTACCAATTTTGTCCTTTCTGAGTTTCACATGGGATGTCATTGTTGCTCCAACAGGGTGGAATTCTGTCAAAGGGAAATGACAGTGTCTTCGTGTTATTCAGAGTAACAGCTGCATTGGTCCCGACACTTTCACAGAATCATCGTGTGTTTGGGTGTGTGAGTATAAGCCAGCTATTTTTGACCCCCCTTCCTGGACAAAGTTTGGCAGAATTCAAGGCCTGTAACCTGCTGCTGCACTCCAGTAGGCTCATCTACTTAACACACGTTCTCACTCCCCAGACCTCACCAGCCCCTCTTCTCCTGCCACAGAAAGAGTGAAAAGAGCATGCTCGCCTTACTGTAACACATCTCTTGAAACTGGTCTTTCTCAGCTCTGCCCTGTTGACTGTACAGCCACTAGCAAGCCAGTTGGCATGTGCTGCCTGCACCGCTCACGCTGCAGAATTGCAGCGAGGTGCAAAAATAGCACCAGCAGTATTTCAGTTGACTTAAAAATAGGTGCAACATGGCGCGCAACACCGAGAGGATGTTTGTGTTGTAGATTACAGGTGGTTTCACTGATTCAATATGAAAACTCTTTTATGCACTGACAGGAAAATATTCTTTCCTGCTTTCTGTGCTTGGTTTAATTGAGATATGGGGGAAGTTAACCTGAATAAGAGCATCCCTTATTATTCTTCATTCACAATCATCTGTTGAACCTAGTCTGTCACTGGGTTTATTTTTCATTTGTTGTCATCACATGCTGCGACAACAAATGACCTTGTACAAAATATTCCTTATAGTGTCAGCATTGCACAATCCAGACCAGTCCTTTCTTCATGTTTGGGTGGAGAAGAGACACACAGCGCTGCCAGGTGGAAGCACATGAGAAGACAGAAGTCTTCATGAATGCTGTGGCTTGACCTTGTTCCTCGTGGTTCCATGCCATAAAATGCCTGAGAGTGAGTCTAACACATGACCCACTTAAAAAGGCTTTTGATGAAGCGAGGATCAGCAGCCTTGTCGCTCTCTGTTGTCTGTTGCTGAGATAACCCTTTATTAGGAAGAGCTGTAGTGCACTTCAGAAAAGGGAAGGCCAGGGTGTTTCTCTGGTGGATCACTACCCTCTGTGCACAAGCATGACACACATTCTCTCTCTCTGTGGTGGTGACTTCCCCTTTCTTTCAACACCAAACATCACTGATCAGCATTCCCTTCGGCTAAAATGTACCCAGAATTGCCACAGTTTCTCAATTGTCAAGCTTAAAATTACTCTACTGCAATACAACAAACCTGGGACTTACAGTAAAAAGGGGGAATGAGTCTCATTTTTCCATTCTCTGTCGCCCTTTTCCATCAGCCTTTCCATTCTTTTTCTATGTGATCACCCATGAATCACCACCTCCAGCATGGAGACTGTCGTCACAATTAACAGTAATATTTTATTAATGTTAGTCTTAGCCTCGTTGGGAATGCTCATCAGGCTCACTGTTATATTAATGCACATTCCACTCTAAGTTTTGACAAGTCCCAACATATAAACGCCAAGACTGAACTATGAAGCGTTTATTGCCAGAGGACTATGTCTGAAGCCAATAAAAACTAAACTGTAATCAAGCAAAATTATCCTTCATAAGAATGTTTTTGCACTGCACAGTACAAAAATACTTTTATTGGGCCTGAAAGGTGACAAAGTCCACCTTGTCTTCTAAAGAAAGATCAATAAATAACCAGAATTCAAAGCACCCAAATGGGCGTCCTACCTGGGGAGCTGTCTCGACTCGTGTCTTCTCCAGACTGAGGAAACTAAATAATGCCAGTTAATGGCACAGTAAGCTCTCAACTGTTTCACCTCCCCCTCACATTGGACACGGATGGGTGTGGGTGGAGTGGAACTCAACTCTCTCTCGCTCTCTTTTTCTCTGACACACACATAGTGCTTCACTGCTCTCTATTTCTCACCCTTTATCGCAGTCTCACACATTCACTATGAGACATCAGTGGATGATTGTGCAGGCACGGTGAGTGGAAACCTGTGTCGAGCCCCACCACTCTCTTTCATGCAGCCTTGAAGCCGTGCAGCATGACTTCTCGACCATATGCCGTGGAGGCCCGAGAGATCTGCAGGTTTTCATTGCAACCAAAGACAACATCTGACAACAGCTGACTTCACTGATTAGTTCCTCCTTTCTCTGCTAGAAAGGTGTGTTAATCAGTGAAACCACCTGGTATAATGAGGATCACAGCGCCATTGCAGCTTCAACACTGTATGCCTCTAATTTTACCCCAACGTCTGAACAAAAAGTGCAGCTGGTAACTTGAAAATTGCAGTGCCACATTTAGTAAAACAGCAAAGCAGCAAGGAAATTTCAAGACCCAATATTTTCTATGTCTTGTGCTTTAACATTTGCAGCAAAAAACAAAACAAAAAAAAGTCACAAACTGTTACTGGTTAATGTCACTGTGCATTTCATTCTCATCTCTTTGCACGATGAGGTGTTGCAGTGTTGTCTGCATCTCCCACTGCCAGCTGAAAGGTGTTAAATGTGAAAAAGTGTGAAAAGGGTGCTACATTTTGTCACTAAGAGCACCAACTTCACTCCGCTTGTTTCTCTGCAGCTTTTTCTGTTGGCTGTCAGCTACTTCTCTCTCACTCGTGTTTCCTTCCTCTAACAAGAAGTCAAACTCTGTTGCACAATCCGGCTGAATTTGACTAAATTGCCTTCTTCCGATCAGTCTAAAAAAAAAATGCACATAATAAAAGAAGGGAACCTCCCGATTTAAAATAGTTGATTGGAAATCTGTTATTCACACTGAACCTCTGCTGTAAGTTTTCTGAGGCCCTGAAATTCCAGCGGACATGGTAGAAAAATTTGTCCCTGACATCTTTCAGTTGAGTGAAGAAAAAGGCTTTGTATTGACTTGTTGGGACTTCATATCGGCTTTTTCTTTCAAGGTCAAAAACCTCTTGGGTGCTTGACAGGAATCGCATGCTTCTCAGTCTATCTTACAAAAGTTACAGCCAAGCGTTTGCAATCAAATCTTGATTAAATCATTTAGCAAGATAATGACATTTCAGTGAGCATACTTCTATATATCACTACCTTTTCGCACAGTAATGACACTGAAGCAAATGCAGTACCACAAGTATTATTTGAAACGTTTATTTGAAGTATTCTGGTGAAATACTCGAGAGACCTGATTGAGACAAATTGAAAATCACCATTCCATGT
>OMLB01033816.1:0-29065 GCA_900302555.1 Myripristis jacobus
GATCTGCTGTTCAGTATTTTCAGGAACCAGGGTGTTCCCAGGTGAAAGAGGTGGGTCCTGGTACAAACAGGATACAGGAAATGGCCTTTTAACAAGAGCCAATCAAACGATCCCTCTGAAATAATGGACACAATGTTACTTCTGTTCCAGCAGATTCCAGGGTCACTTAGACTTGGTAATAAATAATTTGTGGGGTTTCTAGGTTTAACAGGGGTCCTGCGTAATGCTGAAAATACCAAAACATTATCAGACCCTCAAAACCACAAAACCACAAGAAAAGCTTTTGTGGTTAGAATGGAAATAGATGTTAAACAGAAACTGCTTTACTTTGTTTGCTGTGTCCTATAGGCCACTTTCTTTGGGACAGATGTCTGCTCTGCCTTGTGCTCAGCTTTGAGAACTGCTTCATTTTGAGGCTCATTTTCACCATGCCAGGGAAAATCATATTCTCTCTGATGCTATCTTGTAATTCACCAAGGTTATAGAGTAAAGGAACGGACTGGAAGAAGTGAAATGTTTTCAGCAAGTTTGGCCTTGAGCAAAGAAGAGGAGAACTCTAGTCAAAAAGGTTTTAAAAAGCTTGATTGTTGCAAAGTCTTGATTTGAAGGTTTTGCTTTCATTCACAAGAGAGTTCAATTTATCCTCAATCCAATATATATCACTTCTAAAATGTGAAAGCTTGGCTCGGGTGGAAATCTGATAACTCAATCACACTGAATACATATATTTCAAATGAACAATACGATGCATTGACAGAGTCATCTTTTCAAATAGCTTTTAAGTGAAAAGCAGCTTGGCTAACTTTATTAGATTCTGCCAGGCTATCTATGCTCACTGGTAAGCTACTTCTTCTTTACAAAGACTTGTGTTGTGAGTGGGTGTGTTGGTTGTGGGTCAAAGCACTCAGAGGCCTGGGTGTGCGGGTTTTCAACACAGGGTATTTGTTTTTATTTGTCCCCATTCCTGGAGGTTTGCTGTTAGGTTTGGAGGGAGCCTGTGTCGGTGTGCGTGTGTGAAGTGAAAAACCCCAAGATGTGTAACATGTTTGGCTCCAGGGAAGGAAAGACCACCAAACTTCACAAAACAGGAACATTATTCCTCATGTTCATTCAAACATGAGAAAGTTGGTCCTTAAGATTAGTGTTGATCAATAAAATGCTGTGCATGTCTTCTGACCCTGGGGGTGATGTACCTGCAGGGTCATAAAAGTTTCACAATCATATCAAATCAAACTATAGAACAAAATTCTTCATACTTGTGACTTATAGAATAAATAATTACTTGCGTATACTAAACAGAAAACCCATTTTTCACTTCCTCCACTACACTACTGCGCTGATAAAAATAGACTGCTTATTTTGGGAAAAGGCACGGTGTTGTGCACTCTGTGGCTCGGGAGGTAGTTGGCTGCTTCCTTTCTGTTTTGCAATGATGTCACCATGGGGAAAGTTGCTCAGACTTAAACCTCAGCGCTAACTGGTGGAGGTAGCTGTCAAAGAGATGTATTATATAGCAAGGGATTGCTATAGAATCAAATATTAAAGAAATGCTACAGAAATACAGAAACCAAATACAAAGATAAGGGCTGTCCCCCTGGTGTCACACTGGTGTTAATTTGAGGAGGTCAAGTGGGAGGAGATATGCAGATAGTGCCGGTGGAAACCTATTAGTGGCGTCAGTAGTCCCCCAAACTCACAGTGGACTGTTGTCACTCGGACAGGGGCCACCACACCCACAGTCAGCATCAGGGTCAACACTGACAGGGCAGCACTCTGCTTTTACTGCGCTTCAGAGCCCAAAGCTTGTGCTGCATGGATCGGACTCCTTTGGTTGATGTCACATTTTAAATTCTATACCCATTTTTGTCTGAGTGTGTGTGTTTTGTGATATCAGGTTTTGTCAAAGACCTGGCATTTCAGCTATTTTCACATCAAGTGGATGGATTAGAATATTTAGGGTATTTTATTTTCAAGTGTAACCTGCCCTTGATGGAGGCATCCTTTTTTCTTCTGTGAGATCACTTTAATCTCTACTTGAAGACGTCTTTTCTATAAGCTTTGGACTTTTAGCGACTGGACACACCACGATGCATTCTGTGATGGCATTGAGTCTTTTTATTGCCATGACACTTTTTTCATCACTGGTGGAAACCAAGTTCCACAGGCCGTTCCACTACAACCCCTATAAGGCCGGACCAAGTCAACACCATGATCCAGGAAAACCCACCAGCAGACACAAGTAAGCGTTACAGTCATCAGTGACACTCAGACCTTGCCAGTTTCATGCTGATTATTCTCTCTGTCTCTCTCTCTCTTTCTGTCTTTCTATCTCTCTGTCTTTATTTCTCTCTCTCTATCTCTGTCTTTGTCTTTTTTGCCTTAACTCTCAACAACAGCTTTACAGATATTAAGTCACATCCTTGTTTTGGCTGAGTTTTGTGTTTTAAAATTAGGTTGAAATCAGCTCTATAGTCACACCTCTCTTCTCTCTCCCTCTTCTCCCCTCTTCTCTTCTCCTAAGGAACCACTGTGCCTATGTTGTTGAAAAGACGGTGTCCTTCACTGTGCAGGATGGGGCAGCCCCTTATGTGAAAGCTGAGTACAACAAGTGTTCCTGGGGGCAGAAATGTCCAACTCTCCAGTGAGTGAACCACATCTCCTTAGATCAAATTGACAGATAGACTTGGAAGCCTGCCTTGTCATAAAAGAAAATGGTTATTGCTATCACCTTCTGGTATAAAATATGTTACTGTCAACAAAAAATGAGTCTCATTTGCTGACTGATGGTTTGGTGCCCCCCTCAGATACCGCCTGCTGTACAAACCAATCTACAAAGTGGCACATAAAACTGTCACAGAGCTGGAGTGGCGTTGTTGCCCAGGGTATTCTGGCTATGGCTGTATGGAGGGACATTCAGCTTACCACCCCCCCATGAAATTCATGCCACCATTCAAGGGCCCGCCATTCAAAGGCCCACAGTTTAAGGGCCCACAGCACAAGGGTCCGATGTTCAAAGCTCCTCTGTTCAAGGGTCCACCAGTGAAAGCAAACCCATGGAGTCAACCCAAAGGACCTCCACCCAGCAGTATTAACTCTTACCCCATGCGTCACTTTGGGCCTCCAATGTCCTCCTCCTACCCAGACACCTCCTTTGAGCCTTTTCCCTCTGAGCAACAACCAATGCGGGAGCATGAGGAGCTGCAACACTCAGAGCAAGAGCAAGAGCATGGGCATGACCCTCAGCACAGTCATGAGCCTGAGGAACACGTCCCAGTGGAAACAGCTCCCCCTCCTGGTGGTGAAGAGTATGAAGGTGAACCCATATACTTCTCTTCATAATAATAAAAAAAAGCATCACAAATATGTAACATTTTCATTATCCTGTGCAATTCCACTGTTTCTATTATTAAAACAATTTATTTTTATTTAATTTTATTTAAATGTTGATTATCAGCGCTAGCATGTTAAAGCAACACTAATCCTTTAATTCTGTTTTCAATTATTTTTGTTTTGGAATTCAATGCTGACATGGCCTGTCATGCATATGAGACATGATGTTAGAGCCCATAACATCCATTAAAATTAGGCTCAGAGGATATGTATTCATATGTTTATTAAGGTTGAGTTTGTAACCAGTTTTATGACCAGCCATTACATTATTTCTTTGTAATGACGGTGTGACTATTTCAAAGGGGTTTAATTTTGCTTTTAATGTTACAGATCAAACTAATTTATTTCAAACAGGGTTCCAAGTCTAATTACCTTCAAGCTAATGAGGACAAAGTATACTCTTTGTCTATGTCAGTGTAAACAGCTGCTCCTTCTCTCTTTAGGCCCAGCTCTAGACAGCGAGACAGAGGAGAGACTGGATCGAATGGAGGAGGACGTCCATCGTCTGAACCAGGGCCTGGAGACTTTGAGAGGCACCGTGAACGGACTGGAGGACAGCCTACGAGCCTCGCTAAGAGAGGATGCCAACAGGATGCTCTCTGCTCTGCTCTCTGCTGCCCCTGGTCCTGTTGCTGCTCCAGCGCTGGCCACCAGTCACTCAGAGGTAGGCTTTGGAGACATTCCTGCTGGAGACCCTGAGTCAGAGGGTTTGGATGGCAGGCATGTGTTTTCAGGCCTGGGGGAACTGAGTGGGAGGATGGAGGAGCTCAGGGCAGAGCTACAAGCCAAGACTGCAGAGCTGCAGGAGCTCAGATCAACAGTGATGGGTCATGATGGAGTATTGAAGAAGCTGTCAAATGGGGTAAAATTGGGATCTGGCGCCAATGGGACTCAGGAGGGAGACACTCAGAAGGCTATGGAGAAGCTGGTGGATGCCAAGCTTAGTGGAGCAAGGACAGAGATCCTGGGTGGGTTTGAGAAGCACGTGGAGAACTCAGAGGGCCGATGCGAGGAGAAAGCTGGGGAGGTGCATCGTCAGTGTCAGAGGGAGCAAGCTGAGAGACAAGAGCAGCTGGAGGAGGCCCTGGACGGCAGCACCATGATCCTGAGGACAGAGCTGAGAAACCTCCAGGCACAGATCCATGATCTGAAGGCCACAAACGGCTGCTGTGGTAGAATGAATGGTCTGGCTGAGAGGGTGCAGCTGCTGGAGGTGTCGGTGACAGGCCTGAACCAGTCCCAGGGCCACCTCAGAGTGGAGCTAGGTGGACACAAGGACCACATTGAGGGTATGCTGGAGGGGCGGCTGGGCTATGTGGAGGCCAAGCTCAACCTGACTGGGAAGACAAAAAGTGCCGAGATGGGAGGGAGGAGCACTGTCTCGGAGAGAGGTGAGACAGTCCTAGAGGCCAGACTGGAGGGCAAGCTGAAGGCTCTGGAGGGACGTTTGCTGACCGCTGTGGAAGAACTGGGCAACGCCACTGCCCCCGCTCTGCTGGAGGGTCACGCTGTACCCACCCTGGAGACAGAGCTGGAGTCTCTCCGAGGGAGGCTGGAGATGGATTTGGACAGAGTGCAGAAACACCTGAACAGCCTGGAGATTCTCTGCTCTTCCTCCTGCTCCTCCCCTTCAACTTCTTCTGCCATCCAGGGAGATGATGCTGCATCAAGTGTTGACCTGTTAGCAGATGAGAACATGAGGGGGATGCTGGACACTCAGGCTGACCGTTTGAACAGCCTCAACACCACCCTGCAGGACATCCTGAGTCGTCTGACCTTCAGGGACCAACAAGAAGCAGCAAAGGGAGAACCCTCTGTCCAGGAAGAGCTCACAATCCTTGCATTCAACGTCCGCTCTGTGAATCGTACCCTGAAAGGCCTGCAGGACTCTATGGGACTAGTGGTAAGCAAGGTGGGTCAAACCAACAGCACCTGGCATGAGAGAGAGGCACGTCTGGCCCAGCAGATGAAGGGCATGGTCCAGCTGGTGGGACGTCAGGCGTCCATGCTTGGGACTGGCGAGCGTAGACTGACCCGACTCAAAAGCGAGCTGCAGGAGATGAAGAGGCGGCTTGCTGGTGAGCTCCAGGGCTGCCGGAGCACAGCTCTGGGTGTCAAGAAGGAGGTGATTGAGGTAGGAGGGCGTGTTGCCAGTGTGGAGGACCAGTGCAAGAGCCTGAATCACATGGCAGAGGACTTGGAGAGAATCAGGGAGGAACTGGAAAGGCAGTCAGATGGGCTCCTCTCTCAAGTCAATGGGACCCTGTCCAGCCATGCTCAGCAGCTGTCTGACCTGAGAGATGGACTCAGAAACTGCACCACAAAGATGGAGCCCACACAGCAGCTGGAGCCAGAGCAGAGACGAGGAGACACATTCACCCTGATTTAGTTCAGTTTATGTGGACAACGGAGAGAAAAAATGAATTAACAAAGGGTATATATTGTGCACGTGTGGTAGAAGTCCACTTAAACTTCATCTGTTATTTGTACTGTAAAATATAAAGTTTTACAAACCCGCACTGAGATAGGAATTTAAAGAAATAACAGACAACGGCAGCTAAGTCCCACTGCACTCATAACCAAACATTACACTTAGAGGCAAAATCTTGCAACTATAGTGGTGCTCAGTGGTAATTTTGTTGTAATGGACCATTATGTGGAGCCCCTGAGGCTCAGGAATGAACAAACAACAACAAACTGCATTGTTTTTGTATGGAGTCCCACAAAAGTTTAATGTTTACATGTTCAAGTTTTTGTATTAATTTTTTACCTATGTCTAGACTAAAGGTATCCAAGATACTATGTTTTTATACAATTTCATTGCTTGAGTATTCATTTAAATTCAAATTATAATTCTGTGTAAAATGTTATTTACATTACAAATGCTGTTCGATATTGGCATTCAAATAAACAACTTTCTTCACTGTTAATGTTTTCTTGGCAAACTATTGACATATGAAAGGGCAGTTAACTATAAAAAGTGATTTGATGACTCTATTGGGATTCATTTACTGCTACTTTGAAGGAGACATGTGGAAGATGTACCAAAGTGGGTAACCACCAGAGGGCAATAGAGAAGCTTTTTGTCCATGACTGGGGACTAGGGCAGCTTGGCTTGTCTCAGGCAAATGTAAAATATGACTGTGCATGGACCTTCCAACGATATGGTTTATAGGACAGCACATGCTTGCCAAAGGAGACTGATGAATTGGCTTTATCACCATGGTGAGACAAAAATATAGTGAAATAGTAATGTCTGTTGGCCCTTAATCTCTCACTATCTCTTCCTCTCACTTTTTCTCTTTCTCTTGTGGCCACTCATTCGCTTCCTTTGCTTTATGGGCACAGTTCTCATTGGACCTTATGATAGCCATATAGTAGGTGACCTTGCTAATAACCCTCCCCTGTTAAATTCTTTTCCCAGATTGGACAAACAACTGTCAAAATAACAGATAAGTAGGAGATGAGCCCACTGTGGTGTGAAAATGGTTTGGCCTGAGGCACAGAGTGAATAGTAACTAAGGAAATGCCAGGAAGGGAAGGAGGGCAGGGAGGAAATACAGATGCTAAATGTATGTAGGGGGATTGGAATAATAGAGTAATCTCTGGTCACACACATAAACACAGGTAATGATGCAGATGCATGCACACACTCGTAAATGCACAAACATTGACGTGTGCACACATATATATGTATATGTATACATATGCACACATATATCTAAAGAGACAGAGTGAGAGCGAGCGAGAGAGAGCGAGAGAGAGCGAGAGAGTGTGAGAGAGAGAGAGAGAGAGACATATCCTCAAGCAATCTGTCACACATTATAAGCTTCAAACTACCTCACGCATAAAGACCTAATGCTTCAAATACAAACATAAACACAATCAAAATACCCTGATACAGAAGACTAAATCATAGGGTCGAGGTCCATTTTATATCCTCCAGCCTTGTATTTTTCACATGTAATGGAAAGGTAAAGACGCATAAAAGACTCTGAATAACCCTCAAGAATCTATATGGCCATACATAAAATACTAAATTGGTGCTTTAGCACGCTCATTTCCACTCCAATTCTCTCTCTGCTGCATCTTGGCCCACTACTCTAAAATCCCATTACATCTCTGCCATTTTTTTTTTTATCTCTGTTTTTGTATTCCTACCATCCCTCCTTTTGGTTCCCACTTCACTTTAAGCCAGACAACAACACATTAATCTTGCTTGTTTCCAAACAGACAGTTGGACAAAGAGGACAGGCCGGTCTTTGGTGGGTTTGGCCCCTGAGACTTTGAGTCCCACCTGCCACTCATTCATGTATCCTATTTTGAGTTATGCTACCTGTGCAACTCACAGATGGTCATGGGCTCAGGAGTGTACCCAATAAGGAAAAGCCAAACCTGGCACAAAGACAGAGGACAGAGAGGACTATGGGTCATAGTGGTCTAAAATTCACTTCATATCCTCTATGATAAGTGAAGAAATAGGACAGCGTTTTTTCTCTTAATGATAGCTGCTGAATAAACAGTGTTGATTACAGGTGACTCATACATGTAAAGCCTCAAGAGAGGCTATATAGTCCACACAGCTTTTTGATAACAAGCTCTGGCCTATTCTCACATTACAGCTACAGACAGTTGATGCTGCAATTTGTCACTATGCAGATGTAGATTTTTTTAAACACATTTCTGAAGTGGTAATACAATGCATAGCGAAATACTCAACCTATTATTATCTATAAAAGACTTTACTCAAAAAAAATCATATCAGAGCACATTACCATCAATTTAGCCCACCAAAGGTAGCATTTGTCCTCTAAGAGAAATTGAAATGGCTTCATCTGTGAAATTTAGCAGCTCAGGTGTCTCAAAATGCTAAATGGAGTTTTGCAGATAAATTGTTCGAGATGGGATAAAGGTGTCTGGCTAACAGAGCATCTATTTCTTGCACCTATCTTGACAGAGGATAAGATATCACTGTGCTTATCGAAACATTTCCTTCTGTCTTGCCTATGACACTTAAGGGAAATGGATTCTTGGCCAGAGCAGACTGCCTTTGATTACTAAGATAAACAATCAAAGGCAAATTCATTTCAACCGTCTGGATGCATGATAGTACTGATTTCATGTGTGCAAAAATCTTCTGCATGCATAAATCTATGCAAATTATAATCTATTGTATGCAAATTGTGCGCAGGAGACTCTTTTCATTAAACATGCTGCTGGCCAGTATGCTATCAAAATGACGTAGCCTAGTATTTCTATATTGTTTTAATATGTAGTTAATCAGAAGGTTTAGCTGTGTCATGAAATCAGCATCCATTGCAATATTTTAAACTGGTATTTATCTGCAGATTCATATTACAGGAACTCATAATGTAATTCAAGTTTATAGAACTAAACTCCGACTGACTTAACAGATTTACAACTTGCTATCTCTGTTTTGGGCTCTCTTAGAAAGCCCCATTTGGGGTTTTGGGTTTGTCACAGGATTCAATAGAGAAACTTATAATTCCAAGATCACAAATGACTGTTTACTTAAAATTTCCTGCAATATTCAGTATTTTAAAATTTGTGTTCATTGTTGTAAAATTATGGAAACTGTTGGGTTGTGTTGTGATTATTATAGAGGAACAAATTCATATTGGTAAACCATTCTGACTGTGTAGAATCAGGCTGGAATCTACAAATGCAAATGCAAAAGGATTCCTTGTGTTTTCTTATAAAATGGTTGTGGAACAGTACCAGTGCTAGAATGCTCTATATCAGTGATTTTCAAACTATGGGTTGGGACCCACTGTTGGGTTCCAGCATAGAGACAGGTGGGTCATGGGAAGGCAGTATCAATGTGTTTTTTCCCCCTCAATATTAAAGCACAGATATAATTTAATCATGCAGTGTAGACACATTGCCAGTGGTGTACACCATGCTTTACATAAGTGATGAAAACAATAGCAGCCTTCTTAGCTATCTGACAACATGGACAAAAATTTTAAAACCAAGAGCTGCTAATGCCCTGACTAAAAGCAATAATAAAGATCACTCTCCAAAAACAAAAAAAAACATCTCATAAAAAGTATGATGAATCATATATTGATTATGGTGTTGTTGCCTGTCAAAGACCTGATGATATATTCTTAGCATAGAAAGGTTTCCATGTGGTAACATCAGATTCACTAGTAATTTAAATGACATGTGATGTCCAACAAATAATGTTTTTTTCTATTGATTTGCTCATATTGAATGAAAGACAGTGTTTTGCAGATAAATTCAGAGCACATATTAAATTCAGTGTAATGATGCTCTGAAAGCTTAACTACATTATGATAAATATTTAGACAATTAGTACCTCTTCATTACACCTGGGTCCTAGCATAAAATAGTTCGGGAACCCCTGCCCTATATCATTAGATTCATTGCTAGATCACAGATTCAAATTTTCCATATTTCCCACAAATTATTTAACTGCTAATTCAGTGTCACTTTATTCTGATGATCAACTGTTGACTGTCAACAATTCACCGCAGACACTGAACAGTTGCAGTAATAACTATTTCAACACACAATAAATTTATTTATGTAATTTATGTCAACCACCTTTGCCAAGTACACCTGGTCAGATTACTATCAACAGACTATTGGAGATGGCCCTTATGATCTATTAGTGTCTCGGTGAATACATGTTACTTGTCTGTTGAGACAAATCCTGCTGACAGTCAGCTGATATGTGGAGGGTTGACAGTGGACCACTGGGGGAAAATCAGCCTCTGCAAGGCTGTCGACGACTGTCTTGTCTCCTGTCTATAGCTGGCATACTTTTGCCTGAGAATAATTTTGCATCAATAAAATAGAGCATAAATTGAAGCAGTCCGAACAAGCCAGTCTTTACCGTTAACTTCTGGTGCTGAAGTTTTAAAGGAAAAGGAAGCGGAAAAAATAACTCAATAACTAACAAAATGGTTCTTAAAACTGTCTTAATTTGAAGCAAAGCTCAGAATTTATGCAACAGGGAAGATCAAGCCCCAGTTTCTAATAACATTCGGTCTACTGTCTTCTACTCTCTGTGTTGGAGCGACTAACAATGGACTTTGCTATTCAGCAACATCTTACTGTGGTGTGCCATACAAAAGGAAATGCATCTTGACCACATAACATGACATGAGGCATGTCATCTGCCCTTGAACCTTTGCTGTTGCTTCAACAGCTTTGCATTAATGTGACAAAATCTGTGTGTTGGTACAGTCCGCCTAGAGCCATACAGCCCAGTGGCCTTCATGGGCTGACATCCTCCTGGCTTGGTCCCCAAACTGGCGAGAGAGGATGTTGACTTGTTGAGACAGGGTTGATTTACTGGCTCATCAATAACAACATCAACCCAGGCCACCACCAGTCTTATGTGTCTGGTTAATTAGAAGTGCTGCCTCCTGAACTCACTGGGAAGCAGACAGCCAATCAATTTCACTTGAGTAATACATAATCAGCTGGGACCTGATGATTGTCATTTCCTAAGAGATCCTCTGAATCAGGCCACTCTCTTTGGTCTGCTCGGCCAAAGAGAGTGGTTTGTCTGGAGGGGGAAGGAACAACTCAAGAGTGGTTTGTAGCACAAAATAAACCCCACACATAACAAATCCTGTAAAATCTATATCTCTAATTCAAACTGAATTATAAGCTACTCCACTGGTCACTTTGTTTATAAGAAATGCACAAAGGCATTGTTGATTCATGGGAAAACACTGTATCAGTTAAGAAGTATAAAACCAATTGACCATCTTCTAACACAAATGAAGTGCTCAAAATGAAACAGAAAAAATACATTTTGAAACACTGTGTCATACCAGATGACCTGCTGAAATTGGTTTAATTAATACTTGAGATCCTTACTGACTCCAGTGAGCATATGATATACAAGATTCTTATTTGTAACTAACTAGATTTCATATTAATTTTTGCATTATTTCAAAAGCACTCATCCTATTTGTTGCAATGGTTAAAAAAAAAACTCTTAATCCTCATTTTAGAGCATATTATAGGATTCACTAATCAAAATGACAGCTATGTAAAAAGTGAGGAAAACGTGTTTGTCTGTAGAAGATGTTCATTATTGGAGATTCACAGTGAAATTTACCGCAAGTAATCATTAGGGAGAAATGGGACAGGCCAAAATTTCTGGCAGTGCCAATTAATTATGCTGCAGTGGTTCATCAGATAACTCGTGAAGCCCAGAGTTTTGTGATCCAGGGCAATCCTCTCTGAAGTGTCAGTCCACTGGCACTGCTAACCTAAATGTCTGGGTCACATATTATTTGGATAGCCCACTGCTAACCATCAGCTGACACCAAAAAATATACTGAGGTTCAAATGACCTTAGCAATAGTTTGTGGTCTGTAGATGATTAGGCTAAGGTCAGCTTTAGGGTTACGTCTTGCTGCACTCTTTGTATGGATTCATATGTTAATGTCCACCTTCATATCAACTTTGTATCAGTTCAATTCCACAAATGAGCCAACTTCATATCAATTTGTCCAATGTAAATATTCAACTTCAGTAAGTTGATAATTGATAATAATAAAGTGATACCAGGCTTAGATTGATACCAAGTTGATACAAAATTGCTAGTAACTGAATATTAAAGGTGCACTATGCAAAACCGATGTGGGTTCATTTAAGTGAGGACCCTTAACACTCAACTAGTAAATAAAGTGAATGAAGCACATAATTTATTAGAGTTGGGCCAATGAGAGCTATGTACGTAGACTCAACCATCATATTATGTGCTTATTCTATGTTTTTGGTCAGCTGAGTCTAAACATCCACAGTTATATCAACCCTTGGAAATTTTACATAATGCACCTTTAATGCATAGTCCAAATAAAGTGTTACCTAGAGATATAGCAAACAGCCAAATGACACTTTGTTGAACATTAACTTTTTGTCATCTCATTATTATTTGACTACCCTCACCAGACATGTCTAATAAAGTGATACTAAATGTTGACTTTGTTTCACTCAACAGATGCCAGTCTACTGTTAGCATGAGCATTAGCAGCACAAACAATATGTTTCAACCACTGGACTGACTGATGCAGAAAAGCGAAGCCAGTCATGGACACCCATTTCAACATTTCAACAACTAATGAAAGTTGACTGGTCAAAGCTGCACTCGTGTTCAACATGATCTCTCATAGTTTCCTTTCATTCTGACCCTTTCCTGCTGAATGTCATCTCCAATAAGTCATTGATGGAACATCATATTATGGCGCACCACTGTGTGATACTAAGTTCAACTCATTGTGTCAAAGCGGATGGCCTGAGAAGGGCCAGGACCTCACTCATGCCAAGGTATTAATGTGACAGCGCTGCTCTTTATGGCTCTCTGACAACCCTGCAGCCTCGGCTTGGTTCAGTGTGAGCGAGCCCATGCTCCCCTAAGCAGCTTTCCACGGCTGTCAATCTAGAAGCGCTGCCGCTCCAAGCGAACCGTATGGGCGGGTGTGATAAAGTAGATGGCACAGTGCTTCAGGTGCAGTTCAAATGCTCCCCACCAGGACTCAGTGCGAAAGTGGAGCACAGCTGCCGGATTTATTGGATGACCAAAGCTGGAATTTTGTTCTCCAAGGTGGCTGCCATGTTCATCTTGCACCACTCTTATCTGTAGTATAAGGTAGACGTTTCACAAGATGTTATTTGTTTTTAATCAAAATATTGTCCTTTAAAGTTAAGTACATTCATCTGGAAAGTCTTGCAAAATCTGCTCCTATATTTTGTGATTTGCAATTCACATTTATAAACATTCATTTTTCAGCAGCACAGTAACAACAAGCTATTACTAAAAGCAATCAGAAACAGTTAATGGCTTCCTGCAGCTTCAATTTCTCACTAGGCACTGTTGAAAGATGATCATAAACTGTCTCATGACTCAGTCGCAGGAAGAAAAACTGCAATCATAAATTTTGGCCACTCTCAGTTGCAGCTTAAAGTCATTAGTGCTTCACAGGCATATCCTGCCATATTAATGGTCAAAAAATCATATATGCTCTATTGGGAAAACAAACTCCTTTGAAGTATCCAATTTGAAATTGGATCAAAGTGGCCCATACTTTGTTGATTGTCTCAGCCTGTGAATTCTTTCATTGTATCATCCATGGATTTATGATTGACAGCCAGTTTTCCCTTTCACAGTCTTTGATTGGCATCATTTATAAGCAGTTTGTGGGCGATTTATATACATGTTCTCACGCACACAAATGCTTGCATGCACACAAACATCGACACACTGATACAGAGTATGTTTAGAGGAGCCAGTGTTTATACATCTAGGGTGTGGATTTAGTAAACCCCCAAAGCTTGCAGCCTTTGTTTGTGTTTCTATATGAAGAATCCATCCGCAACAAACATAACATGATATGCTGGCAGCGTCAACAGAGATGGGTAAAAAGTAGGGGAGAAATATAGACGGAAAGTAAAGAGTTAGGATGAATAAAGATATGGGTGTGGGGGGATATGGGATGAGGGGCGGTACTTTGAGTCATCAGTGACACTCAGAGCTTGCCAGTATTATGCTGATCTCCCTCTCTCTGTCTCTCTCTCTCTTTCTGTCTCTCTCTCTCTCTCTCTCTCTCTCTTTCTCACTCTAGCTGGGCTGTTCACTCTACACCACTGGGACTCAATGCATCTCCACAACGATGATGTGTGCGTACACTGTGACTGCTGCTGTATGAGAGAGTGAGTGAGTGTGCGTCCACCTGGCTGGATGTGTGTTACTGAAGAGCAGGAGGAGGAGGAAGACACCATATCCAGACTCTTCAGCGTGAGGTGAGCCTGCCTGTGGATCAGGTCTGGTATCCCCCCACTACCACCTCTCTCTCTCTCTCTCGCTCTCTCTCTCTCTCTCCCGCTCTCTCTCTCTCTCTCCCGCTCTCTCTGTCTGTCTGTGTCTCTGTCTCCTTTTGTCTCCGCGGCTGCCCGGCTCGTCTCCTCTGTGTCCTGCTCTCCACCTGGCCTCCATGAGTTTACCTGAGGACACACCATTCCTCCCTGGAAGGTAAGCGGTGCAGTGGTGGACTGTCTCCCTGCGGGTGTCTAGTCTGCTGCCAGTGCAGTTCTGAGAGATTAGACAATAACAAGACAAAGGATCACTACTGGTGATCTTCCACGTTTCTATTTCTGACTGCTGCAGTAGACGATGATAAAGTGAAAGACATGCATCGCTGAAAAAAATATTTATTTTGCCTCTATATTCTATCTCAAAATGTGTCTCTCTGCCTCATTTTTACTGCTGAGCAAATGTGGTCTGGCACTGTTACCTCTACTCTGTGTGAAATTGCACTTGTTGGAAACAATTCTCCCTCAGAAATGATAACAGCTGATTGTGTTAGAATGGTGTTTACTAAAGGACATTCTGTCAAGGTTCAAATACTGTCTCAAGGATTGTGCTGAGATTGTGCTGCTGAGCAGATCAAGGCATAGACGTGACAGACAACTTGTGGATCTCTGCTGGGATTATTGATAAGATCACTGATTATCCCTCGCTGTAATGGGCACAAGTGAAATGTCTGTTCTTTATTTTGTAATCAAAGTTTTAGCTGTTGTTATATTGACCATTTTCAAAACAGACTGTGATCTCAGGCTGCTTGCCACACGTTGTCCTGTATGCTTGCATGCACTCTGTCTGTGTGTGTGTATGGAGGTATATGTGAATGTGTGGACTTTAACTCAAGCCTCACAGAGGAGGAACAGAAAATCTGCATGTTGGCACCAACTGACTATAGTGTGAGAAGAGGTTTTGCTTTTGTTGGATGCAGTATGCTTTCAACTGAAAGAGTGAATGACCTTCAGCTGAAGAGCAGAGTGTCCAAGTGCCAATAACACAAAAAGGATGTCTCTTTAAAGCGAGAGATGAGATGAAAGAGGGGAATTTGTGGTAGAGTGATGATGACAGGAATCACTGAAGTAACTGATACAGTCTTTTTGGTAATCTTTATACTGTCTTTCCCACTGACGTGAAGGAGCTAGGCTCAGAGACACATTAAGAACCAACATTTACACACTTACAGTCCCTATTAACATATGCGATGGATGCACATCCATGCGTATTATATAAGGCAAATTCTCTGTTTAGTATATTGACAGTTCAGCATTTAAAAGAATGAAACACTGCATCAAATTATGTACATACTTTTACTCAATATTCTTTAAAGTAGCTCTAAGGCATGTCAGAGACCTAGTGTTTGGTTGCACTGGGGAATTTGTGATAAAACTGCCTCTTAACTTATTTGATAAACAATTACATTACATTTCTTGAACTACATACATCCCCCATTCAAAACTCTTACTTATTTTTAGTCCATTTTGCAAATGAATTCTCTTTGAATTCCTTTGCGATATGGATATTGACCATAAAACTTGAAACAGAATGTTCTCACAGCCAGCATTCAGACATGAAAAGATAAAGTGTAGAAAAAAACGAAGTATGGTGTTTTGGCAGGCCTAAACAATTCAGTCTTGAACATTACAGAATTAAGACAATGATTTATTTGGGCAGAACACATAAGTGCCAAACACCTACACTCCACTTGTCAAACAGGTGAGAGAAAGAATGGACTGACTCATATTCATATACACTGTATGGACAAAAGTATTGGGCCACCTACACATTACACCTACAGGAGCTTCTATGACATCCCATTCTAAATCCATAGCCATTAATATGGAGTTGCCCCCACCTTTGAAGCTAGAACAGCTTCCACTCTTCTGGGAAGGCTTTCTACAACATTTTGGCTTGTGTCTGTAGGAATTTTTGTCCATTCATCCAGAGAAGCATTTGTGAGGTCAGACACTGATGTTGGACCAGAGGGCCTGGCTCGCAGTCTCCGTTCTAGTTCATCCCAAAGGTGTTGGATGGGGTTGAGGTCAGGGCTCTGTGCAGGCCAGTCAAGTTCTTCCACACCAGACTCACCCAGCCATGCCTTTATGGTGCTTGCTTTGTGCACTGGGGCTCAGTCATGCTGGAACAGAAGAGGGCATTTCCCAAACTGTGCCCACAAAGTTGGAAGCAGAGAATTGTCCAAAATGACTTGGTAAGCTGAGGCATTAAGATTTCCCTTCACTGGACTAAGGGGCCTTGGCAAGCCCCAGAAAAACAAGCCCATAGCATTATCCCTCCTCCACCAAACTTTACAGTTGGCACAGTGCAGTTAGGCAGGGAACGTTCTCCTGGCATTCACCAAACCCAGACTGGTCCATCAGACCACCAGATGAAGAAGCGTGATTGGTCGCTCCACAGAACATGTTTCCACCGCTCCAGAGTCCAGTGGCGGTGTGCTTTACACCGCTCCATCCAACACTTGGCATTGTGCTTGGTGATGTAAGGCCTGCATGCAGCTGCTCAGCCATGGAAACCCATACCATGAAGCTCCCAGCACACAGTTTATGTGCTGATGTTCATGCCAGAGGAGGTTTGGAGTTCTGCAGTTATTGAGTCAGCAGAGAGTTGGCCACTTTTACGCACCATGAGGCTCAGCACTCAGCGACCCCGCTCTGTAACTTTTTGTGGTCTGCCAGCTGGTGGCTGAGTTACTGTGGTTCCTAAACGCTTCCATTTATAATACCACTTAAAAATTTATCGTGGAATATCAAGGGGGGAAGAAATTTCACAAACTGACTTGTTACAATGTTCCTATTACATCCTATTCCTATTACATTACAATTACAGCACCACACTTGAATTCAGTGAGCTCTTTAGAACGAGCCATTCTTTCACAAATGTCTGGCAGACTGCATGGCTAGGTGCTTGATTTTATACACCTGTGGCAATGGGACTGAATGAAACACCTGAATTCAGTGATTAAGAGGTGTGTCCCAATACTTTTGTCTATATAGTGTATCTACTGCATGACAGGACATCATAAACACATTTTAGGTGGCTGGCTTTTTAAAGCATTTTATCATCTGCCAAGTCTTCACTGTCACGGCATATGAAAAGTCTTTGAATGCCTGGCTGACAAGCAAGACTAAAGTTTCCTCTCAAGTTTACATTCATAATCCTTACCACCTTCCAGCTGATCATTTACACTTTATGTGGAAATATATATTGG
This sequence comes from Myripristis jacobus, assembly GCA_900302555.1. Lineage (NCBI taxonomy): Eukaryota > Metazoa > Chordata > Actinopteri > Holocentriformes > Holocentridae > Myripristis > Myripristis jacobus. The sequence goes on from OMLB01033816.1 coordinate 17,481, forward strand.
CTGCATTAGCTGCACACTTGCCCAGCATCTTACTACCTGTGAACTGTCTGACCCTGCTTGAATTAAACATTGCATCAAATTATGTACATACTTAACCTCCCCCATCCCCACCCCCCAGACAGCAAAGCAGACTGGTTGCAGTTGTAACCAGTAAACCACGCTGTAAACATGGTACTATGATGGCATTCACTTGTCACTTGCTCTCTGTCAGTCACTCTCAGACGATGAGGCAGCTGAACACAGTGAGGGCGAATACAGTTCACTTCGCTCCCACAAAGGTCTCACTATGCCCTCAGGGGATGTGACACATGTCACATATGACACACATGTTGAAGTTGCACAAGGCAACAACATACATCTAAAGTATGTGCCTTTATAATGTGCACATTAACACATGAAAGTACAATTTTATCTGACTTGGACTAATTAAATACTAAAAGACAAATTTCTGAATCTGAATCTCACACTAGAGATAAATCCATATCACATGTACAGAGTATACAGAATATATGCAACAGAGGACATATACAGGACATACATGTATCCTGGTGGTGTTTCTAGTATGCAGAGGATGATATGAGGGGTGGTCATGTGTGTAGCAACTTGCTTTTTTATTTTTTTTCCCATAGAGTCCAGATGCTGGCATCACGTGAACGTTACAGACAAGCAATATATAGAATGGCTATGCAAGTATTCACAAGGCAGAAGCCCAATAGCAATTTCCATGACAATGGATAGTAGTTACCACCACATTTTTTAGAGATAAGAGCACTATTAATAAAGAAGCAGACCAGGATAGTGAAAACAGTAAAAACGTCTATGAATGGGACTGGACAGGCCAATCAACCCAAGTATGCAAGATACACAGTGAGATTTTAAAGCCAGAATAAACCAATACTTCATGATACAGTGTCCAGACATATTGAGAATAATATAAAACGTAGGGCTGCACAATTAATCATAATCACATGCATAAGTACCATATCCAAATCATAGCAGCAGCAGTTTTTTTTATAAAGGTTAAAAGTGACAGCTACAGAGCTACAAAGATGCCTACTAAAATTACAAGTATTATCACACTCGTATCTGTCATAATAATCACAATATAAAACTTTACCATATTGTGCAGCCCTAGCAAAACATGAATATGAATATAAAATGTAGCTAAAATTATTATTATTATTTTTAATAATGTGCCAGTTAATATTTCTAAGGCCTCCACAATCTCAGTCACTTTGGCTGCTGAACCAGTAGAAGATTTATGCATCCAGTGTGTACACATCGGGAAGTTTTATTTGATTCAAGGATCTAATTAAAAACATAAGTCAAAGGCTCACTCTGGCCCTGGCTGCAAATTTCAGAGAACTATGTGATTATTCTTGACATAATAATTGTCAGTGCTGTCGAACTCATTCATGCGGTGATTTGCCATTGCTATCAGACGTCCCAACACAACCTGACAGTTTTCAGCTGACCTGTTATCTCCCCCGACTATTTAATGGTGAAGAGGGACAGCCCTAGTGTCAGTAGAAAGATGGTACACTTGCACACTTGCAACAACACCAGAAAACACCAGTAATCTGTAGCTAGATAAATTCAGATCTGTGCCTATGCCTATCTATGAGGCAAAATGTCTCCACTGGCATTGCACAGGGATGGAGGACCAGAGAAAAATGTGGTAAGTCAGGAGAGAACATGGTGCCAGTGTGTGCAGACATGGAACAATGGGGTAAATTATGTATTAGCAAGTCAGCAGGCAGGCAGTATATGGGCTTTACTACCCATATAGTACATCCAAAGGTCAATGTCTGTCCCCGTCCTTCAAAGGCATCCAATTAATCACAGATGAACAGAAGAGCCGTTCAACCAGGCTCAGAGACATGATAAGAGTTGTGTCACGGCTCAGCCAGTCTCGAAACACTCAATCTGTCACAGCTGACCAAAGTCACAGTTCAGCTGGTAAGCTCTTTCTCCCTCTTTCTCCCTCCCTCTGCCTCGCTCTCTCAGACTCACATGGCGGAAGGTCTTCTGACTACGTAAACATATTCAGATGCAGCGAATGAACACAAGGGCAGGGCTTCTGGAGGAAGCACTTGACAGTAATGACACGTATTCTGTCTGTCTAATAAAACTTCAGTTATGTGATGCATTTTAAAACGTGTAGATGTTAAAATGAACCACTCTGAGTGCTCAGATTCAGAAAGCACCAATGCCCAGTAAATTTTATTTGACGGTTAGAATCATCACCTGGAAAATGCGTAACCATAAACCTGTCGAAGTGCTTTTTATACGGTTCTTGTGACTTGCTGCCATCTTTGTGCTCAGTCTTGGAGTCACAGAGTAATCTCACTTTGTAAACAAATGGAGTTTTTAATTTGTGATGGCATCAAGACTGACAGATGGAGAAAGTCACTGTGTTTAAACAGTGAATTCATGCGATAGGGCGTGATCAGCCTCCTCACTATCTGGATCCTGTGTTGTGTTGACGATGGCAGTGTCGTCCCTGCAACGAGTGGCACGAAAACCATGCTCAGATCAACTTATGGGCTGCAAGATGCTCATGAACGCCTTGTCCAGTGATTCAGCTGACCCAAATACTTCTTCATAACAATGTTTCACACCCCACTGGGTCTCCTCTGCCTGGACAGACTGGACATTTGAAATGTATTTGCTTCATCATTGACTGGAGTGTAGACACACATAATAATAAAGCTTTTTATTTGCCCTCAGCAATTGCTTACGCCATTGAGAGTCAAGGTTGCCTCGGCATCAATTCTGACTATTTTTGATAACAGTTCTGCTATTGCTCCAGTTTCCCTGTTTTCCCTGCACAGCACTTTCCATTTCATTTTTCATTCCTCTACATCAAGCAAAGCCATGCACTGAAAAGTAAACATCTCTTTGTTTGCAAATGGGTGACCAAAATGATTTTATGAGTCCAGATTATAAGCCTGGCTCCTAACGAGGCGCGCGAGTGTCTCTGTTACGCTTCAACTGATGCGAATCGGACACCATTAAGATTCTGCTAACAATTTAATTTAGTTCATTTATTATCACCGAAGTGTTTCTTGTAAAGAGTTGAAAGCTTGCAGCTGTCAGTCCTCCATCATGGCAAAATGTGGAGCGTTAATGAACAGATGCTGTAATCTCAGCTCATTATGTCTGCTGTGTCTCTGTCTTTTTGTTTACATGTGTGGGTCAACATGTGTGCACATGCTGGTCATGTCTTGAGATGGAAAAAAAATCATGCTATTTTTATTGTAAATGTACTGCACCTCTCTCTCTAAATCTTCATTGTGCCACTCTCAGCTTCTGCAACATGAACACACTCTGAATATTTGTTTTGGAGTATAATTACATCTCTTCTAAAATCCTAAAAGCCACAGTCTCTCTATCTCTTTCTTTCTGTCAGTCCTGCTTTTGTATTTTGTTTCTACTCCACAGGCTTTGACTTAATCTTTAGTACATGATTTTTTAGAACCATTTTTACTGCCTTTCTACTGCTTTTCCAGTTGCTTTTATATGACTGTTCATATAAAAGCAACAGTTAGCTATATTCTCTATTGTGTAGGCCTACACAAACTCTTAAAGAAAGCACAGCTTGTGTTTTTTTTATTCAGAGCTCATACAAGCTTTTCATACAGCAAATTAGAAATGTGGATACAAAATGAATGGGTGGATTACTGAAGATATGTTTTGTATAATTATTTCTTTTACTGGTGTGATTTACTTTTTTCAGTATTTTGACATGGATTGCAAAATGCAACTTTTCAAATATAACATGTCAAATCTTCAAATGTAAAAATTCATCCACAAATATTTCCATTTCTTTTAAATAGTCAGACCCTAGTCATTTGTAGTAATCATTACAATGTAGCCTTTTGCATTACCAGACTCTCAACTATGCAATGCGTTTGTTTCCCTTTGTGTATTTTTACATAATCTACAAGAACATCTGTGCAGTTCAGGCTTGGTTAAATTCATTCAAACAATTAAATAATTCTGAAATAACTTGCTCCCACTAACACCATTTCACTGTTCAGCCTCTCCTTTGCTGTCTAGATGGGAAATGCCTCAGACACATCTCCTGTGTTTGCCTCCACCATCTCCAAGGAGTATGATCTCGTCATGGGTTCCCTCTACAGTATTTTCTGTGAGTCCACACACTGACTCAGTCTTTGCTGTCTTGATCCTTCTCAGATACAAATCCTCACAAATCCACAATCCACATCCCTGCTCTTTTCCAGGTTTACTGTCTCTCCTGGGTAATTGCATTCTGCTACTTGTTGCATATCAAAAGCGGTCATCCTTGAAGCCAGCAGAGTTTTTCATCATCAATCTGTCCATCAGTGACCTTGGGATGACAGTTTCTTTATTCCCACTGGCCATACCCTCTTCTTTCTCACACAGGTATTTTGTATGTCCCTCATATCTTTTGATTTAAATATGAAGAGATGACAGTAAGTTGTTTTGACTTCAAGACTTCACTCAGTTTTTTCTCCCTTTCTCTGTTCAGGTGGTTGTTTGGAGAAATTACCTGCCAGGTCTACGCTGCATGTGGAGTACTGTTTGGCTTATGCAGCTTGGCCAACCTGACAGCTCTGTCCCTAGTTTGCTGCCTTAAAGTCTGCTTCCCAAACCACGGTGAGAGGTCAAATTATTGAAGAGATGAGGCTGCTGTTGCCAAGAGACGTATTTCATCACAAAGCTGCACCCTGGCCATAAAAATGACTGATATCCTCTAAAGCCATCTTGTCCTATCTCCTGTCTGATCAGGTAACAGGTTCTCCTCGTCTCATGCCTGCCTCCTGGTGGTTGGAGTGTGGTGTTATGCCTCTGTGTTTGCCGTGGGCCCCTTGGCACAGTGGGGGCATTACAGCGCTGAACCCTATGGCACCGCCTGCTGCATTGACTGGCATGCACCCAACCACGAGCTTTCAGCTTTGTCTTACATTATCTGCCTCTTCGTGTTTTGCTATGCACTGCCCTGCACCATCATCTTCCTCTCCTACACCTTCATTCTGCTGACGGTGCGGGGGTCGCATCAGGCCGTCCAGCAGCATGTGTCACCCCAGACCAAGACCTCCAATGCGCACGCTCTCATTGTCAAGGTCAGAGGATATGACTGTGTCTCTATCGTTCTAGCATCACTGACTTAAGGTCTTGCATTTAAAGTTATCTAAAGGTTGTAAAGCATTTTGTTGATTAATTCCTTTGTCTTTGTATAACCTTCTCATTCATATGTATAAGCAGCTCTGTATGGACAGATAGGCCCCATCTATGTGAGTGTCTGTGTGTGTGTATATGTGTTCACGAGGGAATGGTACTATAAATACTTGTATCTACCCTATGTCTGGGTTACATTATTACTTTGACATTGCTATGGCACATCAAAAGCCTTTTTAGATGTATGTCTGTATTTTGATGTGTGTCTGCATCATTGTATGCATGTGTCTGTGAGTGGTGTGTATGAACTATAACATACTCCTTCCTTTCAGCTGTCAGTAGCAGTGTGTATAGGTTTCCTGGGTGCCTGGACCCCATATGCTGTCGTAGCAATGTGGGCTGCCTTTGGTGATGCCACTCAAGTTCCCCCTGCTGCATTTGCCCTGGCAGCTATCATGGCCAAGTCCTCCACTATCTACAATCCTATGGTTTACCTGCTGTGCAAGCCCAACTTTCGCAAGTGTCTATACAGAGACACGTCAGCGTTCCGACAGAAGATGTGCAGGGGAAGCCCCCAGCCAGACCAGAAAGAGCCTTTTGGATCCACATTGCAGCGCAACAAAAAGGACGCAAGTGTCTCCACGCGCTTTTCAAATGGACATCAGGAGAGCCAAGGGGCATGTCTGCACTGCACTGAGGATGGATCGCTTTGTCATGTGTCCACACCCCAAAGAACTGCCTGCATCTTGACTGGATCCACCTACAACGAGGTGACAGTCAGCCAGCTCCCAGCCAAACTACAGGCTGATTTACTCTAGTGTTGCAGCCTCCGTCTTTGATGAGGCAAACAAGAGCAGACAGATGCACCAAAAAGACAGAGAGATGACATTGTGGGCTTGGACAACTAAATAACAAAGAGCCTTGTCTTTGTTACATGAGTGGCACTCAAATTAAGATGAATACGTGTCACCAAGACTGGAGAGTGTGAAAATGACAACTCCCACAGGCTCCTGTAGCTTGTTCAGCAAAGGCTCGTACCAAGAACCCAACATGGCATCCCTCCTGACATTCTTCACTCCTGAATGGCTTTATCTCCCTGAAATGCTGGGGATTCCAAAATCCACAATGAGCTTACTTCTGCTGGGGAGATTTGTTGCAGGGATTTATGCTTGCAATGCCTCTCCACCTACTGACAAATGTTTCTTTCAAGGCTGCAGCTTTTTTCCTTCGGGTTGAATTCCTGCCTCATTTCAATGTACAGAAAATTAACTGGATTCTGCAGGAGAAAACAAGGCAAAGGAACCTCAACTGGCCTCAACGTGATTTATTTGTGGAAAAGACTTAGGCCTTTGTATGGCCTTTTAAAGTACCTCAGCATCTTTTGCATACAGTCTTACAGTGTACAACAAAAAACATTGCCTCATGAAAGGATGGTTATTTTTTTACTTTATCCAGTGCAAAAAAGCCCAAACATGTTATGTAAAAATGTATCTGTATAATTATAATGGCAACAGATATGAAGATGTTGTTTAAGCTCCATGCTGTGATAGCAAGATTCATGAGCATATTTTAGCTTGATCGGTAAAGCAAGTGACTATCATGCTGGCAGCTGGCAGTACATTCCTTGCAAATTTGAGTGATACTTTGAAAATGGATTGATTCAACACAACTGTCTGATTAGGAACACAACAGTAACCAAATGAAGTTATCTTTTTAAATTATAACTACAACCTCATATTATCCTGCATTTGTGCATAGGTTTTCCCTAAATACAAGAAAATAAATAAAATAAAAAACAGTACTATACTATACTATACTATACTAATTTTGCTACCCCTTTCCAATACTGTGTTACTGTGCTGTGGGACTTGAATATAAAGTAATGTGTACTGTATGTACTGATGTTGAGTTTATGTGTGTATTAAAGCAACAGAAACTGATGTTTGAGCGACATGATTTATCAATGAATTAAAAATGTTCAAAAATCTGTGGTCCAATATCTATCTATCTATCTATCTATCTATCTATCTATCTATCTATCTATCCATCTATCCATCCATAGGCCAGGGCATCAATTCTGACTATTTGGGGAAAGATAATAGGAATTACAAAACCTCTATGTTCTGCTCTTATCCTGCTCTTACAGTGGAATGAGTGCCAGTGTCCTTGGAAAACACTAACATTTATCACCACAAACATTGCAAGATAAAAGACAAATCCAGTGGAAGATAACCTGACATCCTAGAACTATACCACCATACACCAGAACAGGCATGGGAGCTTTGCATGTGAGAAACTCTTGAAGAATATGTTTTTCTCCGAGTGACCCAAATCTTTTCTGATTTATGAACGAGAAAAAGCACCCATGTGTCTTGTTTTCTCATTTCATATATCCCCAAGGAAGTGCTGCTTTGCAGGCTATTCATTTATTTGTGAGGACACCAGGTTCAAGTTCACTGACAAAGCAATTTTCTACAAAGAACAGCACTGACAGTCTGGGTAATACCAGCGTCTGAGTGTTTCCTTTGAAAACTCCGTGGTTGACAAGTGCCACTGCAAGAGGGTGAATCAAAGCTTGAGTTACTCTATAAGCAGAAAAAGTGTTTCACAAGGAGCAGCACTTAGGATTTACAAATTCATCACTTGTTTCAAACTAAGAATAATCTCTGCCCTTACTTCAATATGCTAAGTTGATCCATTCTGAAGAGAAACTTAAAATTGTTAAATGTCTCTATGGGTAGTTTATAAGTGTGCTTTTATTGCTGACTCACTGTGATGGGGGAAAAATGCTTGGGGAGGGTTTGACTATCAACAGTCAAATTTAGTTTATGTTGGCAGTAAAAATATGTTCTCACATATCATTTTAAGACTTTTGCAATTACCAATGCCACTAAAATATCTTGCGGTGGTATTAAAAATGTTACATTTTGAGCAGAGAAACAAGACATACATACAAGACATGCAAGAGGGTACGTAAAATAAAAGAAACCTGCATATGAATTTCATCTGAATAGGGACATTTTGTGTGTGCAAACCTTTCCTGTTCAACTGTCAGACATATACTGTAATTGACTGGGAAATGCACCCATAAAATATTCACAAAAGGGAAGGCAGTGTCAACAGATCACATGTAAATGGTGAAAAACAAAACAAAGAAACAACACTATGGTAAGGTGACTTATCGAGATATTACCCATTTACAGAAGTAGTTCCGCTCTCATACCAAGATTTTTTGTTTGTAGTTTGAAACTTCATTTTAGATGGATTCACTATATACACAACAAGAATCATGACTCTGAAACTACTGCTGGAGACTGCCAACACCTTTGAAATGAATACGCAGGAGTGCATTTAAGATATCACAATTTCGCTGCATGAAAAGCCCAATTTCAGGCCCATGCACATCTGCAAACTTCTGTAAGACTCCACAATTAACACCACATGCCTCTGTGGTTTTGCTGCTGGAAGGACATGGCTGGGGGTGGGAGGTGGAGTGGAGAGCAGAATAGCAGAGCCCAGGTGTGACTGGCTCTAATCAGCATATGGACAACAGTAAAACAAACCCTGTCTACAAAGTCTCACCCAGAAATTCCAGCACTGCTAGACCTTCTAAAAGAAACTATGTTACTATTGTCACACTAGAGCATTATGGCACATACCAAGGTAAACCCATCCCTTCTTATTAGTACAAGCAGTTTATAGTAATATACATTATGTATAACTACTTAGCCAATAGTATATACACTGCAATTACTGTAGACTGTTTATTTAATGCTGCATATGTTCATGTTTATTATCATATAGGCTAAAATATAATAAGTAATATTGAGGAACAAAAAAAAAAACATTTGAGAGGAACACACCTTTTTAAGTAAAAACAATTTTATTGTCAGAAACACTAAACATAAGTGAAAATTTTCAAAGTACTTCTCTGAAGTACTGTTCTTGGCAACTGGACAAGTTAATATACCAAAATCTTTTCATATCAGGTCCATAAATAGCTTAATAGGGTCCACGGCTCATTTGGTCTGGAAGTCTGAAAAATACAGGCAGGGATCCAGAATTTTAGGAGCTTCATAAAATTTAGGAGCCAAAATATATCTATCTATGTGTGTGTATAACGTTGCATTTCCTTTATATGTGCTTCACTGTTCTCTCAGGGCTGCCTCACAATTTCTCTGCCCTATCCGTTTAGTCTGCTGTTGTCTGCTCTGCCTCCCATTGTCTGTGATGTCTTCTGCACTCTTGTGCATGTAATAATATTGGTAAAATAAATAACAGAAATATGAATACTGCAAATGTACTGCAAATGGAGCTAGCGTGGCTGTTGTCTTGATTGAGCCAAGCAGCGACTTGGTAACACTTAACTACATCACAGAGCAGTCAATGAAAAACAAAAAGCAAAACAGTGCAAACTGCAAGTGGTAAGAAACAGGTGGATGCTCCCATCAGTATTTGGGGAGAAGTATCTACCCTGAAGTCCTTATGTGCACAGTTAAACAAGCAACATATATGCTGTGGTGCTGCCCCTATCCCAGGCCAGCAAAAAGGACATGACAGGAAAACCGTCTCCACAGTGGCTATACCACAGCTTTTCTCCTAAACAGAGAATGGGGGAGTGCTGCCGGCTGCTTGCAGGAGAAAAACACTCTAAGAAATGTCAGAGGCTGATATAATATTTCAACAAGAAGGGCTTGGTTAAATTGCCTTTGCTTTGAAACTGGCAGGAAAAAACTAGTGGCAAAATTTTAAAAAATTGGGCGCACTGGCGTCCATTTCAGTCAGTATCTGGAGCCCTGTACGGGCGAAACTAAGGTATCAAATGTGGCTTAAAACACCTTTTTGCAGCCTCTGGGTTATAATTGCTGGGCAGCTTCCAGTCTGAAAACTCCCCACAGTGCACAGGGCTATGATGAGCAGCCATGTACTTGGGATTGGTGTCCAGCCATCTCTGAAGTGTAAGTGTCAGTTCATGGTTGTGAGTCTGTCCAAATCTGGAGGCCTCACCGTCCACACAGACATCCCTCTTCATCAGACATCATGTTCGTGGTGACATCCCTCTAGAAGTCCACCACCTCCGCTGTTAGTACACTCTGTTGTGCTTTCAGCCACTGTTAAGATAAGATAAGCCTTTTTTAGTCCCACCATGGGGAAAAAGCTAGTGGAGATGCCGGGGATTGAACCCGGGGCCTCATACATGCAAAGCATGCGCTATACCACTGAGCTACATCCCCTACTAACATAGGGGGCAATATTATACAGTGCAGTGCAAACTGATGCCACATGTTTACTATGAAACTGAAAACATGTTGTATATTTGCCAACAATATATCTTACCCTTTTCCTCCTCTGTTGACTCCATGCTGAGCTCTTGGTGGCTGCCCCCGAGCCTCATATTTGGGCTGGCTGGATTAGTCTGATGTTGTACAAATATATTACAAGTTAATATTATAAGCGTTTGCAACATTAAATGAAGTGAAATCTCAACCTATAACTTTTACTATTATGTAGTCCAGCACTACTGATGATCTAAATGATGTTACTCATTCATTGGAAATTAGCTTCTTCTGTAAATCAGTGAATGACGTCATCTTGACATCACCTATCATTCATTAATTTCCACTTGAGTTAAACTTATTCAGGCCCACTGAATCCACGTTTAGTGCAAAGCTTTATTTACATGACCCATTACCTATCAAAACAAGACAGTAAAGTTAGAGTGATAGTGCCTTCAGTCGGGTTAGTGATCAAATAGCGTCAGTTTGTTTGAATACGATCATCAAATCAATAAAAATAATCAATTCATATTTTTACCTCAATTTGGGGATGAAGAGCACGGTGGCTCTTCCTCTTCACCTCCTCCACATTGCTAGTTTTCTCAGGCTTGCTCCAGTTACTCCGTTTCCTCGTGTTCCGTTTTCATCATCATCATAATCATCATCATCTTGACTGTCAGTGTCTGACATGAGGCTGACAGCCGGGGGTCTGTCACGTTCCGCGACGGAGTCACCGGGCAGCCACAGGACACACGTCGTCCCGTACACTGCACAGTCCAAAGTTAGCTGGCTACCGTACAGGTAACACACACCACTTTTAAAAATGGTAAACAACGTAAGAACGTGCCTGTTTGTCTGTTCTCGTCTCGCGAGGTCCGCCGTGTGCGTGACCACAGATCTTGCATGTGATTGGCGAGCCCTCCAACGTGACAACGTACATTTAGAAACGCTAGGAAGTAAATACTGAGATACAACACACCTTCAGCATCTTATCACAGAAATTACAACGACTTCTGTGCTCTTTACTACCTAAGGAAATTTTTATATATAAATCGAAATAAAAAAAAAATGTATGATTGAATGAAAAAAGTCTATTCATGATATTTTTGAGTCCATTTAACAAATGGACTCAAAAATGTATTA
>OMLB01033817.1:0-18313 GCA_900302555.1 Myripristis jacobus
CTTTGCTTTAATTACTGCTTTGCACACTCTTGGCATTCTCTCGATGAGCTTCAAGAGGTAGTCACCTGAAATGGTTTTCCAACAGTCTTGAAGGAGTTCCCAGAGATGCTGAGCACTTGTTGGCCCTTTTGCCTTCACTCTGCGGTCCATCTCATCCCAATCCATCTGGATTGGATACAGGTCCGGTGACTGTGGAGGCCAGGTCATCTGGCGCAGCACTCCATCACTCTCCTTCTTGGTCAAATAGCCCTTACACAGCCTGGAGGTGTGTTTGGGGTCATTGTCCTGTTGAAAAATAAATGATGGTCCAACTAAACGCAAACCGGATGGGATGGCATGTCGCTGCAGGATGCTGTGGTAGCCATGCTGGTTCAGTGTGCCTTCAATTTTGAATAAATCCCCAACAGTGTCACCAGCAAAGCACCCCCACACCCCCACACCTCCTCCTCTATGCTTCACGGTGGGAACCAGGCATGTGGAATCCATCCATTCACCTTTTCTGCATCACACAAAGACATGACGGGTGGAACCAAAAATCTCAAATTTGGGCTCATCAGACCAAAGCACAGATTTCCACTTTGTTTGGGCCAAGAAACACAAGGAATATCCATTCCCTGTGTTTCTTGGCCCAAACAAATCTCTTCTGCTTGTTGCTTTTCCTTAGTAGTGGTTTCTTAGCAGCTATTTGACCATAAAGGCCTGATTTGCCCCGTCTCCTCTGCACAGTTGATGTAGAGATGTGTCTGCCACTAGAACTCTGTGTGGCATTTATCTGGGCTCTAATCTGAGCTGCTGTTAACTTGCGATTTCTGAGGCTGGTGGCTCGGATGAACTTATCCTCAGCAGCAGAGGTGACTCTTGGTCTTCCTTTCCTGGGGCGGTCCTCATTTGAGCCATTTTCGTCATAGCACTTGATGGTTTTTGCGACTGCATGTGACTACATCATGAAGCTCATTGAGAGAAGGCCAAGGGTTTGCAGCGCTGTCAACAAAGCAAAGGGTGGCTACTTTGAGGAATCTAAAATAGAAAACATATTTAGAGTTTTGTACAAAGTAGTAAAAATAAAGAAAAAACATTGAATGAGATGGTGTGTCCAAACTTTTGACTGGTAGTGTAAATATTCTTAACTGGGAGAGCACCAGTTTCCAGGTGTGATTTTCATGCTGTCCATCATCTCAACTCCCTCTCCATCTGTCAAGAAGTCATCACACATTTCATGGTGTTAGAAGGCCATTTCCTTTCTCTCTTCATCTTCTCTGCTCCTCCTTCCCTCTCTCTCTTTCAGTGGGGAGACGTTTTATGTTATGATCTGGGGGAAAGGCTCCAGTCAACTAAAACCTCTGTTGTTTACCCAAGACTGATCTCACTTCAGCTGTACAATTTCCCACCCGCTGCATTTTGAGAATATGTTAATAGGCACACTTCCTTTTCCACCACTCAACCTCTTGACTGGAAGTGTGAGGACTTTTTTTTTTTAATGTAAAACTGGATAGTCAGGCAAGGCTTTACCTTACTAGTAATTTTTGTGGAAATACTAGTTGAGATTGCTCTTATTTAATGGATGGAATACAACATTTGAAATTTCAGGGTGGGGGATTTTTAAGATATTCTTCAACTGAAATGAAGAGGCTGACTCGTAGAGATCTCTTTATCTGAAAGGGATTCCAGGATATGGGTTCATGTGCATTCCCCCAGATCTTCCATAGTTTTGTAAGATTTTAGCTGACTAAAAATATGTGTATAAAACCATGACCATGTATGGTATCTATTCTCTCTCAAGTTTGCCGAAGGCTTATTAGATGAATACACCACTACCTCTCCTTTTATCTTTCACATCTTTCTTTCAACTTTGTCTCTATTTTTGTACTTATTCTCTTTTTTTGGAAATAAAAAAATTGCAATGAATCATTTTACTAACAAATGTACTTACTCCCTTACTTACCATCACTGGTTTTCATTTAATTTGCTTTAATTTATTAACAAACCCCACTGTTCACTCTTCTAAATTCATTTCTTCCCTGCCCCACTTTTCCGCAAAGCAATCAGGCATTGGACACGCTATGGTAAACAAACTCCATTGTCTGGTAGATATCATTCTTATTGTTATTTTTTCTTATTATTTTTTTTTCCTTTGGTTTGCTGTGTACTCCCTCCCCTCTTCCTCTTTCTTTGACTTATATCAAGATGCCATTCTCAAAAAATTAGGAAATGGGGTTGGTATTTCCTGGCTTTTCACAATCGCATAGTTCCTCTTCTCCCTTTTTTTTTTCACCTGGGTCATCCACTCACAATGCTTCTATCCTCATTTTCTGCTTACCCTTTTAACCTCTTCCATTTTTTGAGAACTTTTTCTTCTCTAGGGTGTTCCTAAAGTCTTTGTATTTGTCTGATTATTCTGTCTATTTTTTGATGATAATGTTGTGGAGGCTGCCAGAAGCTTACCACACCTAAAAAAGAGAAGGAAAAAGAAAAAGAACAATTCAACATGGGAGCTCTGACAATTGTCTCCTGTATAATGTGCATGGCTTAATCCATGGACTCAACTGTCCTTGCATTTGTCACTGCCATCTTCATACACTTCCCTGAAAATGTGAAAATAAAATCCTGAAGGCAACCCACGATGCAGGAGAAATAAAATCAAGCTGGATAGCCAGCAGTCATATTAGAACCATGCAAAAGTTTGGCACCATCTATGAAATTTTTCTGACTTGGCAAATGGCAGTCTGCAAAGTCCATCAGGCAACATGCAGAGTAAAAGCAACTGAAAAGGACAAATAGATGTACAAAAAAAATGTACCCAAGACTTCCCAGACACTAACAAAACATATTTTCCTCTGCTTCTTTTCTTTAGGATATTATGATAAATAGGATTTACACAAATGTTACAGTTATGCTCCAGCAAGTTCTTGAAAATAATGTAACTATTGGAGATAGTGGAGAATGAATGAATGAATGAATGAATGAATGAATTTATTTATTTATTTTCGTGTCTGGACATTTAAATGACCCATCCCTAATGGGATTATACAGACACATTAATTAAAACAAAACATGACATTCTGGCATGTAAACCACCTTCATCTGATAGCACAATAATATACATAAACAAATATAATCCAAACATAAACATAAACCTCCCACAAATAAATAACACTTCAGTAAATATTCCACAATAGGAAACAACAGAATACACAAATATACAGACCTACACACACACAGCCCCCCAATGCACAGGTCCAAAATAAAATAAAATAAAATTGAATCTGAATCATTTAATACCAGCGATTAATTATCAGATTATTGATCCAATTCATGAAATAATAATCAACAGCCCATACCACAAAAATAAATACAATTTGAGGAATTTATCTATTGTAAGTTATTTTTCTCCTTCTGTCCTAAGCTTTGGATAAAAATTCAGAAAAGGCAAAAACATGTTCAAAAAGGTATTCAATTAAAGCTCCGTCCTCCATAGTTAACAAATCTAAGTCAGGATTATGCACTCTGTCAAATAAAATGTGACGTAAATCATGATATAAGGGACAATACAAAAGAAAATGAATTTCGTTCTCCACCTCATTCAGTTCACAGGACTGACATATTCTTTCTTCTTCAGGTACACCTCTGTATCTTCCAGTTTCAATATGCAGGGGTAATATACCACATCTTAACTGTGCACAGAGTGATCTCTTACTTTTAGCCACATGATATTTAACATATTTTTCAGTGGAGATTGGAGACGGCCAGTCCAGTTTATCAAGTAGTAAAACATTGGGCAACAAATCATGTAAATATTAAATAATAATCTTGATCTGGTAATACTTCAGCATTATAAAGTTACACTGTGGATACTTTAATATCATTGTAGAAACATTTCTGATTGCAATCATTATGGGTATGCTGGGAGAAGGCACATTTTGGTAGGATATCCCACCATTAAATGTTAGAATTTTGAGTGTGTTGCCTGTGTTGCAAAGTAAATGTGTTTCGTTTAATTTCTACTTATTCACTTACTGAAAGAGGAATGATTTTCTTGACTTATAGAATATGCTTTTATTCCTTGCAGTCAATTTTTGGGGGCTCTACTTGCAGAAACCATGCACAGTAACTTAGCGCAGGCAACACGGTATTTTAGGGCGCAGGTGGGAAAAAGTTTGCCTGCACCGGCTTGGTAATTTTGTGCCTTCCCAAGATATTGCTTGCACTGAAATGGGCAGGGAGTACAGAAGAGGAGGGTGCCTGCAGATTTGTATCAAAATCTGCAGGCGTGGTGCAATTTTGATGTCCAAAAATCCACTTGCACTTCCACCTCTTCAAATCAACTCTTAGCGCAGACGCAGGCGTTCTGGGCTATATTTGTGGCTTTTGTTGGAGGAGGTGCACTGGCATGGACCACAGGCTGGAAAGTAAGTTTTGACTGCCCAAGATATCATTGGTAATTTTCAACATCCCTATCAACCCCCACATTATGGTAATTCTGAGCTATGGGCAAGATGAAAAAAAAAAAGCCTTTAATATTTACATTGTCAAAAGTATCTAAGGATCAAGATTATGACACAGTATTTCATGTGTGTCAACCCATGGAGATCACTGCCTGTACTTCAAAGTTACACCAAAAATTGTGTAGAAGATTATCAAGCCTGTGGACTGTCATGGCGATAGTTTAGCTGTTTTCTTTATAATATCAATTTGTTTAATTTTCACATAAAACATACAAATATAGCAATGCTCATATTAAAACATTTAGATACACTACAAGTACAGATATTCCATATAACCAATCTTTGGTGGAAGCTATCTAGATCATATAACATAACTATGCTAGGAAAACTCTTAATATAAACAGTAATGGGCCTAATGGAAAAAAATTAAAAACAAATCAAGTAAAAAGGAAAATAGCACTGCAAATAGTAAAAATAGCACCAACAGTACATCAGCCTACAGTCTTTTACAGATCTACTGCATCTAGCCAGCAAAGTCATTTTTAAAAATCCATTTCCTCTTTGCAATTTATCTAAAGGCTTTACCTTGTCCAGATCCATATATTGGTCACCTTTACTCTCGATAAAGAGGAGAGCAAGTTGTGAAATGGTCCTTGATACTAGTGGAGTGCACAGTCTCCTGAAAGAGGCTGCTGCCTGCGCACCGCCTACACCTGTGGACATTTACAGAATGAATTGGTGGTGAAAAATTGCAGTCCAGAAAGCATTCCAGCTTGGCTACTTTCTCAACTGAGTACAACATCTACAGCAGAGAGAATATCAGAAACAGTGAGAAAGGAAACAATTAATTTAATAATGCTGATTGAACCATGTTTTTGGGGGGGGGAAATTGGACTGGATTTCCCGTATTCCAGACTTCATAAAGAGGATCCCTGCAAAAAATTTTGAAAAATGTATTTTTACAGGCAAACCTGTTAGCAGGAAAAGCTGTCTCAGGGTTTGTGACAGTGCTGTTGGCTGGAGAATGGATGATATTGGAGCAGGAGCACGGTGTGAGGATATGGTTTCAGTACAACTGTTACTTAAGCTACCCGGCAAGCTAGTACAGTTAGTCTGCAGCCTCAGCTAAGCCTGCTCACCCATTTTGTTTGTCTTTCTCATGGCCTCAGGTGACACAGTGCGGTGAGCTCACAAAAGGGATTGTGCAGCTTTTTTGGCCGTTAAACCTGCAAATAAGAGAAAAAGAAACCATGTGATTCACAAACCACCGACAAAGGATGAAATCTCTGCATACCTGTGCTGCCAAGCAACTAGCGTCACAGTGCACCATCACTATTTATGTGTATTTAAAAGATGTAATATGCATACACATGGGACAAAATCACTCGCAAAGTGCATTTATAAGGAGAATTTAAATTTTTGATTTAACCAAGACTATTCACTTATCAAACAATAACAATAAAAAAGCAATCAGATAAATCAATAAAACCAGACAATTAATAAAAACCAAAATAAAACACAAATGTACTTGAAATAACAACAATAGTAATAGTAATAATAATAATAATAATAATACTTTATTCACATAACATCTTTCGTACAGAAGATGTAGCTCAAAGTGCTTTACAATAACATTAAAAAACAAGAGTATAGTACAAAACAGGCAATTTAAAACAACAAAACTGTGCGATCAAATTTAAAAAAGAGTAGTGACAGTAAAACATGTCAACAAGATATTTAAAAGATGGAAATAAAACAAATTAAGATACAGCAACAGTAAAATATGTAGAAACAAAGGAGAACAAAAAACAATAAAATATGTAAAAAGAACAGAATGAAAAAGTAAAACCAAGGAAGCGTGACAGTTAAAAGCAATGTTGAGTAAATAAGTTTTCAATTGTCATTTAAATAGTAACAATAGTAGTAAAACTAGATTAAAAGGTAAAAATAGTAAAATTTAAAGATTATAAAAGCCTTTGCAGAACAAGGGAGTTTTAAAAGATTGTATTGATGTTGCCAGCCAGGTCTTTTTAGAGTCAAAGAGCACTGGCAGCATAAACCTGGTCACCTTTGGTCTTTAGCCTGGACACAGGAACAGTCAGGAGATTTCAGGCTGTTGCACTGTCTTGGAACAGGCCCAGTCCAGAGAGATATAAATGTCATGTCTGAAAATACTGTAGCCTATGTAGCTCAACCAACCTCTCTGATGAATACATAATACTGTTCGAAAAAGATTCAAATCCATGCTAAGAAATGTTGCATTCATTGGCCTCATTCACAGGTTAGCACTGCACAGTGGGCCTTAATTTGGCTTATTGATTCAGCACCATGAACAGCTCCATTCAAACCAGCCTGAAAAATGGAACCACACTGAAAAACAGCATCTAAAATAGTATTCAGTGACTTTTTTTAGGTCATGGAAAGTCGTGAAAAAGTCATTCATTGTACTGTCAAAGATTTTGTCCAATGAAATATGAATTTTCAATAGTCCATCCAATATCCTGGCTTTCAGATGAATATCCTGCAGTGTGGGTCTGCTTTTACTTATGTCCTCTGCCATCTTTCTGTGTGTACTGCATGTTTGCTGTAGTGTTTTTTTGTGATGTGTAACCCTCTACTAACTCAAACCTCTGTATTTTATATGTTCATTTTTTGGTTTGGTTTGTGAGTGTCTTTCATTTTTTTTTCTGTCTGGGCCTGGCCTGGTCCTTTAGGTTGATAAAGGGCAGTTGCCATGGTTTTGTGGTTTCTTTCCTCCTGCATTCAATTTGATTTATTTTAATGGCAAACACAATCACAGAATCTGGTAAATACCACATGGCTTGTGTGTAAGTAGTGCTAGTTGAAGACATGAAAACTAGTGCATGTTTGTCAGTGTCTGGACTAATAGTGTGTCACTCCAGCAAAAATCACATAGTAAGCATCTTTGTTTTGACATTCTACTAACCCTTCATACCTAGCGAAAATTCAAATTACCACACCAAATAGCATCTACTAACCTGCATCAAAGATAAAGAAAATGTTGGACTGGCAGATTTTCTTTATCTGCTCTGTCTGATCCACTGTGCCACCATAACACTGGTGAACACAACCTGCCAGTTCAGAGATTCAAAATCAGATAGACCTGAGTGAGATACAAAAAAAGCATCTTCTGCAGCACTGTAGGCCTCCTCCTTTCCTTGAAGTCCAGGAAAATCAAAGTGATATTTCCACTCTCACTGTTTGCTTTTACCGTTTACTTACCCACTCTCAGGTGACAATATCTGTGGATGGGATACTGACCACCACAGGTTACACCCAGGAAGATTACACCATGTTGGGCTCTGATGACTTCTTCTATGTGGGTGGAAGCCCCAGCACTGCTGACCTGCCTGGATCTCCAGTCAGCAACAACTTCATGGGCTGCCTCAAAGAGGTAAAAGCGCCTCTCTTTGCTGATGACTCAGTATTTATGTTTGCACGGGTGTTGTGAATCTTGAATTTTAGCAATGTGGGATGGTGATTGCTTTTGTTTGCTAAGCAGGTCTTTAAATTGAATTCAATTTTTAAACATGTAGGTGAATTTGTCTTAAGCTTTCACAGTCTCAGCCCAAAAGGTTTTGTTTGGTTCAGACATTTTTGTCCATGCTAATAAGCAGTTTAAAGTTTTTGTAATTTTTTGAAGATTAATTATGGGATATCAGTTTTTTCTAGTATTCAACATAGAATGCTCTTTTCAAATTGGTGGCTAAAAATAACTATATCAAGAGATGTTAACATAACACTAACACATAACACTGTTGTTACCATCAAATGATGACTCTGATAAACATTCATGAGTATTTATGGCTATTAATTTTAATTTGGTTAGTTATGTCACTTTTCCTGAAAAATTGTCTGGGATATCTCTGTAATGACAACCTGACATTCATTTATGATTCTTGTCATAAGTGCTAACTCATGTCACTTTCTATGAAAAATTGACATTGTTTGGTATGCCAGGGCTCAAAATACTTTTTTCTGTTTTCTGCAAAATTGCAAGCTGGCAATTTTTTTTTCTGCAATCTGGGAAAACTTTCTGCAAATACCCAAGCTGTTTTTCCTGCCCCACTATAACCTACCTAGCCTGGCAAAGCTAATAATAGCATCATACATAGCTTTGTGCATCTTAAGAATATAGTTTACATTGTGTGAATTAAAGACTGATTATTTCAAATCTCAGTTGGGGATTTTTTTTCTTGCCACAAGTTTCTGAAGGGCTCCAATGTTCTCCAACTTCAATGCATTTGTTTTCAATGCATGGGTTTAGCGGCTTCTGCCATATTTGGTGTGCTGACTACGTAAGTGTCACATGTCTTTCACGCCCAAACGGAATCCGCAGACTCTGGTTTTCTGTGGCGATTCAGGAGGAAAATCTGTGGGATACGGCGGAGTGATTTTTTTTTTCTTTTAAGGTTTTAGACAGTTATCCAGTACTATAATCAATGTGTTTGGAGCAAAAATAACAATTTTTAACATGCACACAAACACACGCACGCACACACTACAGAGTTCAGCTTTGAGAGTTAGCTGTCAGCATGACAGAAGCTCACCGGTGACGACAGCACATTTAAAATGATTTCAGACTGTTAACCAGCTAGTAGGCAGTAGATGTTACTTACCCAAACCACTCTTCTTTCTGTTGTCGTGTCTTTGGGACTTTAGATGCTCCACAATGGTCTGTTTCCTCAGATAATCCAGAGTGCTGACAAACTTTACAGTACACCACTGCCCCGCTCTCATAAAAATCATTGGCAAATTCATCTGCCCTATTTCTGGCAGTGATCCGTGCCGCTAAATGATGACACTTTTGACATCTTTTAGTTGTTAAAACAAGTTGTTTTCTCCTCTGTTGTTTCACCTCACGACATGACATTAGCCATAGACAAAGGGGGGAGGGGCGGGATGCATTTAGGTACACTGCAATGGCTGCTGCAACACTGTTGTGTTCAAATTCCGCGGAATTTCAGCGGAATTTTCGTCAGAGCACCACGGGCGCAGATTCTGTTCGGGCCTGCAACATCAGCATACCAGGAAGGAGAGCTGCTCGTTCCCAGGGAGTTTTACTACACGGAAGTGAACAGAGCGCTGCCTGCGTCTTCCGCACCAAATATTTTAAGTGTATTGGCAAATTTTATTAAGACAAAATCACACTGAAAACTGTTTATAACTATCTTTATTCTTTATTGGACCTATTACAAGCGAGATTTGGTGGAAAAGGACAAAATTACCTGGATTTTTTTTGCCTGCAAAATTGCAAGTTGTTTTTATTTTTTTCTGCAATCTTGAAATTTTTTCTGCAAATTGCAAGTTGCAGGTGGGTATTTCAAACCCTGTATGCTGTTGTCCTGACAACTTAAGATTAGCCCAGACGCTGTAGTCTGTCATTAGAGTGACACAGCTGGCATACTTACAAAGTCATTTGGCAGTCTTGTAGCACTTGAGTCCAGGGCTTGGAATAGCAGAGTGAAGCACTGGAATTGAGCTTGAAAACTGACTCGGATGTGTTGCTTACAAGTAACTTAAACACTGGTAATATGGCCGTGGCTTACAGTAGGTACTCATATTATTGCCTCAGACTTGAACACACAGGAATTGAAGTTGGACTCTAATGACACAAAAATTAAACTGCAAGTTGGTGTTACCATAACATTGACGTTAACTGTCAACTGTGTGTGGTTGGTTTTGTCTGTTGTGCAGTCAACTGAAATAATTTTGTGTGTTTTGTCACTGAGTATGATAACACTCTGAAATGCTTTAAAAAACTAGACAATAGGGTTGTGCACAACCCCAATTGTGCATGGTCAACTAATCAGCGGGTGGCATGAACGAATAACTGATTATTCCGTATGTGCTGGCATTCACAAAAGCTTTAATTAACTGCGGCCAAAACATGAAATGCATCAGATGAATCTTGAAGACTCATTTGGAAAAAAAAAAACATTCTTACTCAGCTGTCAATCATTAATTTCTTTGGGTTAATAGTTTGCTTAATTTAACAGAAGAATCTAATGCAATGTTTTGGGCCTGAGCAGTCTGCAGTACAATGCATATTGCAACAACTGGAATAAATTAACAGGACAAGAAAACAAATGCTACTAAAAATTATTCAAGAAGACATCCACATTTTCCTAAATTTATTTTTCTAAACTTCTACAATCAGCAGAACAATCTGACTGAAAATAGATGTAGGGATAAAAATACAGTTAACCAGCTGTGTTAGTATGCTAATGGATAGCAGGCTAACAGGAGCTGGATTGCACTTGGATGATGTTGTCATGTTGTGCTCAAATAATACTGACAACTGTTCAACATTCCCATTCTCACTGATGTCTGACTTTAAAAGTGGAAGTGATATTGAATTTTCATTGACAGAAGTGTTCTCTTTAATACTATGTCTATACATTATGTTTTTGGGTTTGCTTGGCAACAGCAATATGCTACTAGGGAGCTGACATTAATCACTTTATGATATGGACAGCAAAGTAATTTTTGCAAAGCAATCAGAAGAGATTGCTGACCAGTTCCATATGGATTTCAAAGCCCATTACACAGGAATTCTGGCAAGCGCTGTACTGTGCTTTCATTGTTGACAAAAACAGTTTCCTAGTCTGTTCTTAATGGGAATAACGGATTTGTATAAAATACTGAGGCTTAAGTTGAGAAAAAAACAACACACACACAAACACAATGACAGCCACAGAAGCATTATCTAAGAGCATTTGTTTTAGCTGTAATGTCCGAAGACTGTGCCACAAGTATTTGGAGTTCATGTCAGGGCCAACTGAAAAGCTTTCCAGATGCTTTCCGTATTCCCTCTTTGTCAAATTAATTGTCTTCATTAGATCATACCTAGATTTCTTGTATATACAGTATCTTTACTGCCAGATTTCAGTGCAGTAGTGTGAGACTTAAGTTTGTTGTGGGCATCACTGTTTATCCAAAGTTTTTGATTTGGTTATGAGCACACAGACTTAATAGCAATGCAAGTGCCCAGAATTTGACATGAGCCAAGACTGTTCTACGCACCCATGACACTCTAAAGTCAAGTATTTACAGGACTGTGTTAGTGATTTTGATTGTTTGGCCTATTTACTGCAATTTACCCACAGTTTACATTGCAACAAACCAATTTAAATCATGCGGGGGTACTAAAAAATTTACAAAGTATAATACAAATTGTCAAATGTGAATTTTTGGTTGAAACACCCAACTTATATTCCTCTGTAGCTAACAAGGTCATTTCCACTCATAAACCACAGGACTGATGGGTAAAGTGCAATAATCGTTTTGTTGTGTAAAGTAAATGTCTTCACGTGGACTTTTGTCTGTTTGAGAGTTTTGATTCTCACTCAGATAGTCAAATTTTCTGCTCTATGTGAGAGTAATACATCCACCAAGTTTGTCCATGGAGTCCTCCCGTGTAGCAAGAATGAAAGCTTCACCAAGAGTGTTTTGCTCCAAAATGAATGCAGTGCATATTGACCAGAAAACAACACAATTTGTAGTGGTAGTACAAAGCTGAAAAATTCACATGTTGTTGTTCAAGTTCATGTTGTTGTTTGCAACCCTCTGGCTTCCAAACTGGCAGAACTATTTTGTGCCATAGTACTGTCACTGTATCACCACGCAGTGGCACTCCGGTCTCTTAATCAACCTACAGCGTGATAAAGTGGTATAACAGAAAACAGTTCTGCTATTTTGAAAGCAAGGGGGCTGGAAAGAGTGTTGAAAGTGAAAACAAAACAGTCATAGGTTGTTGTGTATCCTCGTATCACTACTCAAAATTGTGCTGTTTTCTGGACTTTATCTACATTTTGGAGCAGAGCATTCCCAAGAAAGCTCTCGCTCTTGCTACAGGGAAAGATTTAATTGACTAAATTTGGTGGATGCATTACACACGCATTGAGCAGAAAACACCACTACATGGGTAAAAATCCAAACTATCACATAAAGTGTGTTGAAAAGGAGACAAAGACCTCTGGCTTTAGCTTTCCCCATCAGGTTCCATCATGTTCAGGTGGTGCAGAGTGAAACCCTGTGGTTTCACAGCCACATCAGGAATATTTTAGCTCAGCCAATTTTCAGCGAAGCAGAACACATTGCAGTCCTTGAAATCACGTTGTGAATTAATACAGCATCACAGCTCATTCATTTTATTGTCCATCATCTGCATATTAGACAGTAGAATGCTCAGGAGAAGGGGGCAGGAGGGTTGCCTTCTTAGAGTTGCCAGCACACCTCCATGTCTTCCCTGCTTCTTGGAGTGTCTCCAGCAGCAAGGTAGTGTTGGGGACACTGCCACTGTTTGAAAGGGCAAATTAACCCCCATTTACAAACTGTTGAGGTTTGTAATAGTGGATTTAATAGGACACTTTGATGATCATGCGCTGTTGCAGCAGGAACATGACGGACAAATGAGACTTGACCATATTTTGTAATTATCTATCCACAAAATGTTTTTGGTGAGCTCATGATTGAATCAGATAACCTCTGAAAATGGCGTTACAATTAAAATATTTTGTAATTTAAATGAGTCTGCAACAAGTTAAAGTATGCAAGAATTTTATGCAAAGCTGTCTGGATTGCAATATGGGGTTGCAGTAGAGGGGAGTGTTTCATTTCCGCTAATTGAGACAGTGTACACTGAAACTATTTTGGTGTCGGTATGAATACTGGTGGGAAATCTTCTCCAGGTAAGAAGTGATGAATCCAAATTTAAGTGAGATCCAAAACTTTTTCTTAAACAGCAGTGAACAAGAATTTTCGAAATTTACCTCATCATTTGATGTGGTAAATTCCTGTAAGTGGTTTTGCGTCTTATACCCGTCTGGCAGAACATGCCCCCATTCACCAGGTGGCCTTCAGCAGGCTAGGGGGTTGAGATGGATGGAGTTGACCGAGGTGGCATTGTGTTTGTATGTTAAAGATTTTGACCTTGAAACCCTGAAGTATGGCCAAAATCTTGCTAAGTAATAAAATATTTCTTTTCCCTCCACTTCTTTAAAATTTTAAGGTAACGTCATGAAAAAAATATGTGTTGCGAGGTTACAAAGCCACAGGATTACCATACACTTGTATATATGACATTATTACTTCACCAGCAGAATTGAAATGGAATGGCATGTTTCACCCCATTGTGTTTGTTTGTTTGTTAGCAGGATATCAAAAATTTCTGATTGGATTTGCACAAAATTTTGTGCAAAGATGCCATAGTGGTAGACATTGCTGATCACAAAAAGTAATATGACTTTGGAACAAACCCACGTAACATGGTAAAAACATGGTAACATGGTAACATGGTAGCTCACATGGTAGAGTGTGTACCACTTGTTAAGGCTGAGTCCTGATCGCAGTGTCCTTGGTTTGTATCTTACCTCAGACCCTTTGCTGCATGTCATCCCCTCTCTCTCCCCTGCCTTTCCTGTCCCTCTCTACTAGGGATGGTACGATACCATTTTTTCCTTGTCGATCCGATTCTGATACTAAATTCTGCCTAAAAGCCAATACCGATCCGATACCAGCGTGCTTCTGCTGTACTACCAACCTTACAACCTGGCTGACATTTTGCAACTTAATCTCAACTTTCACTCTCCACTAGTAGTAGCAGCAGCACCATGACCACCACATGCTGTGAGCATTTGTTGTTTGCCGGCGGCGATAATTGTGTCCATAGGAGATCCCTGTTCGGCCGTGGCTTGTGATTGGCTGAACTGGAGGTAGGGAGCCTCTGCTGTGTTCACTTGGACCGCGCGGAGGTGCCGAAAGTTGGGGGGACGAAGATGTACTATTCTGTCCCTATCGGTATGTAATTCGAACGGCGCTGAGTCAGCGCAATCGACTTTCTCAACGCTCGGCCCAGTGACTCGCTCGCTTTAGCTCGCTTGACAGAGCCTCACGTGGCTCAAGGTTGCTTGAGACGGCGCGCCTCCATCATGGTTTTGTCAATAACTATACTTTGCACCAAAAACAAGCGCTCCCTTACAAGGAATCTCCTACAGAAGCAATAATAGCTTACTGGAGCGGCGGTGCCCTGCATGCATCCGCATCACGTAGTGGTATCGGTCGTAGTATCGGTGCATTAACGGGCGTACTCGTCAATTCCAATATGACCAAATAAGGCTATATCGGGCACTTCCCGATACCAGTATCGGTATTGGTACCATCCCTACTCTCTACTGTTACTGTCAAATAAACCAGAAATGCCAAGAGCTAATCTTATAAAAAGAATAAAAACGAAATGGCATCTATTGAGAATTGCATAGCATTGATTGAGGTATGCACTCTACTGAGTGTCATCTTTCTAATTATCCTTGTGTTGACATGCTACACCTGCCAATACAAAATCAATATGAATTGTAAAGTAGTCTGTATCTAGTTGTGTTTTTTTTTCTTTTGGTATTCACTACTGGCAGATTCATAATGAAAAGGCTACACTGTAAAAATATTCAATATTTTAAAAAAGAGAGAGAGAGAGAGAGAGAGAGAGAGAGAGAGAGAGAGAGAGAGTGTGAGTGCTAGTGTCTCCATGCCCTCCCTATACTTCCACATTAGCACAGGGTGCACACTCCACTATTTGGATAGTAAAATGACACAGCTGTCAGGCTTGGATAATCTTTGAACTTGAATTATTTCTATCAGAAAAAGGGGTATCTGCGACGAGAAATTCCCTTTAGTTTGTATTAGCGTGCCGTGCATTGTGTATGCGATTCGAAGCAGTGCAGTGCCATGCCTGGAGGATCTGATTCAATCAACACAAAATTCAATAAATCTATCTGACAGTCAGAGACATAGTAGAGGTTTTTTCTATTGTCCGGGAGCATATTTCACGCCCTCTAATGAAATTCAGCACAGTAGTACATTTTCGCCCAACACGGGGCTGGTCTTCGGGGTATTTGATTTTGTTTTCCAATTGTCGATAAATGATACAATTATGGTTTTGTTTGCCTGGGTGTTGCAGTAGTCTGGTTTCTCCAGCTCAGGTGAAGTCTTGTAATAGGGTTTTGGGGGTGAATGAAAGCCCGCACCTGAGTGTTGATTAGAATAGACTGATGGATAGAGAGAAAGAGAGAGAATATCTCATGACCGCCTTGATTAGAGTTCAGAGTGCACAACCAAGTGCATTTTGTTATATCATTACCTGGCACAATCATGACATTATTTACCTGATTTAATGAGCTTGGAAGTATTTTCAGTACTGCTCCCTTCACATACACAATAAGTCACTAGCTCCATTAAGTCCGTTGTATGAAAAACGGTGGATTTCAGATTCTGTTTGTTGATGATTACATTATTACTTGGCAAGGCATGAGAATATAAACTGTTCTACGGCACCTCTTTTGCTTGGAGTTATTTTGATCGAACCAATTTCCAGGGTGTAACAATTGCCCCAACATGCACGCACACACAAACACAAACACACACACACACACACACACACACATTGTTCCCTGGAGCTGGTGATGTCATTTCTTAGCGCTTCACTGGAGCCGGTTGCTGCAGTGTGGCAGCAGGGACCTGGCTTTCTCTGTCACTGTTGAAAGGCGACACACACAGTACACAGCATCATATGGGCCATTGGTAGAGGGAGGAAGTGGTGCAGTAGCCATTTAATCCCCCCTTGGCCTACTTCCTGCTCTGTGGCATGCTGGGCAGACTTGCAATTTGCTGTTTCGCTGTAGCATATACACAAATAAACGTCCACACATGCAAGTGGGCATGCGTGTAAGTTGAATCCCTTATTTAGATCCACATCATTATGGGAAACACGGAGATAGAAATTATAAAGATACCCTTAGATTGCACACACTTTAAACATGCGGTACATGTACTTGCATACACAAAAACAAAAAGGGGTAGTTCACCCACTTTTAAAACAATGATATTTCACTCCCCCCAGCTGTTCTGTAGGACAGCAGTGGTGCTATCTTCCTCTCATTGTTACTGAGTGCTGGATACTGGCTGGATGCTCCAAATGCTAACTGTTAGCCTCCTGCCATTGAGCTGGACTTCCCCCCCAGCTAACATTCTGAAAAATAACCAACAGCAAGGGGGGGACTGAAATAAAATTTTTATTTTTATTTTTTTTGATTAGTGGACCTTTAATGCAGGCTATTGCACACTATCTGAGCAGGCATTTTTGCAGTATTTTGAGTATTTTTCAGTCATTGTATCTAGTGTTTCTGTGTTGATTTATGGACTCAAAGGCTTAAGTTGTTGTCATGTGCTAATTTTCATTGAAATAAATGTCACATTTTGCCACTGTATATTGCTGTTATCATTGAGTGATATAACACAATAGTGATTCATCCTGTTTATCATAGCTTTTATATTTGTCATTCCAAACACTCAGTGTCTGGTAGCTATTTCTTAAGAAAAACACTGCTACACAGGAAGTGATTCACTTTACCATTTGTGTTATTTTAGAATAAACAAGAAGAACTGGGTAGTTAGCATTAGCATGAGCAGTGACACACACCATGGCTGCACAGGCAAAGAATAGAGACACCTACAGAAACTTAATCAACAAAAAAAAATCCAAGGAAAAAGACATCATGGGACCAAAAACAAATAAGCAAAGCCAATAAAAATAAGTTGCCTATTTCATGGGCTGCTACTGTAATCCAGATGTTTCTCTTGAATAAATGAAGCCTTTCTGTGCCTGAAAGTCCAGTGCTAAATCACATTATGTCTCACCTTTTATACTGTTGCAGCATTTCTGGCTTTGCTGACAATGTGACTCCTTTGAAGGAAAAATATTTCCCTGCACAATTTATGGTTTTAGTTTTATACACAACATTTGTCAGATTGTTTTATACAAATTACACATATTTCTGATGTATCTGGAGCCCATAAAAATTTTAGTTATGGAATTGTTTGGTGCATACTTAATGTAAACCATCCCTGATTTGTAGTTAGGATAACAAACACCACGTCAGTGAAACACAGGTTTAAAAAAGGAGAAAATGAGCAAATTCAAAAGGAGTAAGGTTTAAAAAAAAACATTTGAAGGCCTGTCTAAGAAGGATATTTCAAACACAATAAATAGTTCATAAATGGTATATGAAAATAAATAAAAAGTTCCTTATTCAGGGTATCTCAAAGCCTTGAGAGCCTTGGTATCTGGGCAGCAAAGGTCAGACCTAGTCTACTTAAAAGCATGTGGTAAAATCTGCTGAAAATCAGTCCCTTTCAGTATCAAGTGAAAGTGCCTGGTATTTATATGATTCAGGACTGGAAAAGCTGTATGTGTGTATATTTCCTTCCCCTTAGTGGTCCATTTACCAGCCACTCATATTGGAGTTAAATGATCTATTTACTGATTTCTTTCTTTTATTGATAGATGGGTTCATTTTTAATGAATTTAGCGAATTTATCTGTGATGATTTTGGACACATTCTGGGTCCTTGGCAAATGTAAATGCAAATAGTAAAGGAATCCAAAATATGTTGTTAAATGGATTCATGAATCCAACAATTTATGTCAGCTACAAAAAACAAAAAACAAACCAAAAAAAGCAGTATTATCAAATTGATTTACCAACTCTACTATTTATTTGGCTTTTGATTTATTTGGCACTGTATTTATCCCTTTTTTAATTTCATCTTCTTGGTGGAGTGACTTATTCATTTGCAAATTTATTAATAACTCCTTTTGTTGTTAAATTAAATATCTATTCATGAATTGCTCAGTAAGCATGAAGGGGACACTGTGGGTCCTCCATATGGTTGTTTGTGTGTTGACTTTGTGCTTTTTCTGGGGCTCTTCCTGTCCTGGAGTGAATTCACTGTTTTTGGTTTATTGAGTCAAATAGATCTGCACGCCTTTCATTCTCCTCTCCATCTGCACTCCAT
>OMLB01033818.1:0-30921 GCA_900302555.1 Myripristis jacobus
TACATTAATTCACTTGTACACCTTCTTTATCGATTCCAGTCCAATCCAACGACTAAAGCGCTATAAAGAACCACAGGGGCCAAAGTGCTGTACAGTAAAGTAAATAAATGAATAAAAAAAAACAGCATAACAGGAAATATAAAATACATTGAACCTAAAATAAATTTAAGATATAAAAAATTCTTTATACACATATCAAAATCCAGGCTCACACAGAAAAGAAAAGCAACACAAAAAAGCTGAGAATCAATTTTGGGTTTTTTTTCTGCTTTTTTTTTTTTTTTTAAACATTTTTAGAGATTTTTTTTATTTTTATTTTGGCCTGATGTTTCTCCTCAGCTGCTTTGTGTTTTTTGTTTTCAGGAGCTTCAGGTCAGGACTTTGACAAGGCAGACATACACACAGTGAACAGCACACAGTGTACATGCTGGGCATTGTCTGTATGGATGCTGTGTTTACATGTGCACTATTAGAGAGATGATCAAAGTCCCAGTAAAAAAAACAAAAAAAAACCAGGAAAGACACAGTCCTCTGGGGTGTTGCAGCTTTTCACAGCAGCACGTAAAAATAAAAGAAAAAGAAAAAGGGGTGTAATATTCGGAGAAAAACAAACTCAGAATTTCTGAGATTAAAGTGGTAAAATTAGGCAAGAGAAAAAAAATGTGGATATTCTCGAAGATGAAAGTGGTCAATTTAAAAAAGGAAAAATTCACAAATTTATGAGAAAAAAAACTCAGCAAAATGTAAAATATAACCACATCCAGATCAGTGTGTTGTTTTCTTCTGAACATTCTGTCTCCTCAAAGCTGTATCCAGACGCTTTTTTTTTCCTTGCAAATGAACGACTTCACTGCTCACTGAATTAAAAATGAATCCCCAAAATGTAAAGTCAGCTCAGATCAACGCTTTGATTTCTGAAGGATTTTGCTGTTCTAAGACACCAAACAGCACCTGGCGAAGGCACTGCCGATGGAAACTTACAGCCTTTTGGCCAACTTGGATATATTTGCCCCTTTTTTTTTTTTTTTTTTGGAATGCTGATGAATGCACATTGCCCCTTCTCAGTTAAACAACACAATTAGAAACTGAAGGATCTGAAGAGCTGCACTGGCTTTGATATTAACTTTTTGGGTGCAGACTCTCATGTTTTTCCAGGGTTATTTTCTGTCCCGGAGTGTCTGGCTGAACATGCACATCCTGTGTCTTTAACCCTCTGGTGCATAGCGGTCACTGCAGTGGACAGCTGTTTAAAAGTCATTTTCTCCTAAATGCAGTGGTTTCTATGGTGGAATTGCATATCAGCTGCATTGAGGTTTATGCAGAGACTGTCAGTTCTTGTTGCTGAAAACATATTAATACTAGTAGAATGACATGGTAATACCAGTCCTGCATCCTTAAAGAAGTATGGAGACTCACAAAAATGTTCATGCCCTAAGAAGAGTAAAAACACAAAAAATATTGACTCAGGCTTTCATAATTCATGCATCAGAGAGTAAATTATATCTGGATAATACAATTTAAAGGCCAGGGCATCTCATTAGCTCCACAATACTTCATTTATAATGTTGTTTTGTCACACATTTTTAAAGTGGCACAGCTCGCTGATCTTGTGACTTCATTTTGCTTGACTTGGTGAAACCACCTGGTTGTACCCCAGCTGAAGTGTCGCTTTTTGCCACAAAATGGCCAGACCAATCAGGGTCTTGAGAAAGAACTACAGGTGTGGCTTAGGTGATGCTAACAGTGAAAATTAAAAGGAAAAAAAAGAAACACAAAACGGCAAGAATTATGTACCAATACGCTTACAAGCCAGCAATATACTGGTCAATATGCTTTATCAGTTCCACCATTACAATTGCTAATGTTTGGCTTCGGTGCTCTCATACTGTCACATGATTCATTTGTCTGATTGGATTAGTTAGCTAATGATAGACACATCAGATTGTCGATGTAATCACCTGCTACCTGTATTTTTCTAAATGCCTGTTGAAACAAAAACACAGTATGGCTGTGGCAGGCCAACACGTTTTACCTTAATCAAAAAACTGTTTTTGAAGTCTGGAAGTGGTTTCAGTCCACAAAAATGCATTCACAAGAGTGTTTGGAGTTTTCAGATACATAGTAACAAAGTTTTTGTTAGCAAAGGTCCAGGGCCTTAAGACATTTAATTGAAAAAACAAATGGAAGTCCTGTTGTGTAAATGATGTCATGAATGGAAATGGTTTACTGTTTTTGAAATAAAGTATGAATTGTACTTGAATGCATTTATATATTTTTGCCTGTTTGCTCCTGCAGAGGGATTGTGGCCAGCATCCTAGTGTTCCTCTGCTTTGGAGTGACCCAAGCCAAAGATGGCCCCTTCACCCGACCACATCCTGGTAAGAAAATCCCATGTCAACAAACAGAATCAAACCTATGCAATGCAAGCCTTCCTCTCCCAATTTCACGGCAACATTTTTAGCTTTTTACTGTTGTATGTCCAAATCACGCTGCATTTTTCCGGTCTTTGGAAGTCACAGGAAATATGGTCATGCATTTTGTGCTATGCAGGGTATAATTTTCACTTAGAGCTTGATGTAGTGCTTCCTGACTGCACTTAGAATATGTCAAAGGTATATGTGTGCCTTGTCATATTATGCAGACAAAGGAAACCATTGGACTGCATTTAGTGGGCCTACAAACAACCTTCCCTGCATCAAAAAACCTTGTTAGCAGAGATAAATCTGTCTTCCACTTGATAAGTAGTTTAATACCACCAGGGCAAGCCCAGGTGTTGAATCTGACTTTGTAATAGAGTATTGATTACCTCTCCCATCCCCCTCCTGCGCAAATGAGTCTGTCTGGAAACCCTGAGAGCACTTGCAGTCACTTCGATCAATAATGACTATTGGGAATCTTAGCTTATTTTCCAATATGAGATTGAGATCCCCCTTTAGAGTGCTGGGAGTGTAAGTGTACACCAGCTAGCTGTAGGTAGTTGCCAAAACGAAGGCATCTGATTAAGTTAGGTATTAAAAGTTGAAGGCAAGCAGGGTGTGTTTTCCTGGCATGTCCACTCAGCCTCTTAGAGAATTAGGTAAACAGCAGGAGATACAAATCCATTTGGATGTTCATCTTCATCCTGTGTTGAAGCCTTTCTATCTTGATGATGACAGTGGTAATAAAGCCCCACAGTACAAGGCTGCAGAGGAATTCTTGATGATGAATTCTTTTACTGCATGAAAATGGTGCAATGTGCAATCCAGAGCTGTGCAAAAAATTTGATATAGCTGAGTATTGCAATGTTATTTTTAGAGATGCTATATTGGTTTCTCGCCCCTTTTTAAAAAATTTGTTCTGTCATACACTTCATGACATGTACATTTTTATGCATTGTGTTAAGTAAGTAGGGCTGACCTGAAAGCTTTGGTTCACTGCCATTGTAATCGATGGCAAAAAAATAAAAGTATTTGAATACACTATGAATCTTCTCTTGACGTGAACAAATCCACTGTGGCTTGGCTGTAGCGCACCCACACTTGTCTCAAAAAAAGCTGAATGCAGAGTCCATTCTCCGTACAGTGGCATGCCCAGATTAAGAACCCCGTGGGACGTGTGTCGCTCTCAGATGCAGGAGACTTTTGCTGCTCCATAATATCAGTCTGTGTGCAAGCATATGTAACTGACAGGAATTTGACCCCCCGACAGTTGATATAAGCTACCTTTGTTGTATTCGCCGTTCTCACCAGAACATGATGTCCACTGAGAAATGGAAAACAGTGCTTCAGGGAGAAAATCACTGCTAAGAGTTGCAGATAATTTATATGGGACTGTGAGAGACTCCTGCTCCACAGACCTCTCACTAAACATCCCACATCTATTCTGCCATAGCCAGACAAACTCGCATCACGTCTCACACGTCTCTGTTCTAGTCCAATCAATATAACACGGCAGTCTCAGTCACTAGCTCTCAATCCAAGCTAACACTTGCCACAGAGCAGTGCCTAGTCCCTAGTGACAGTGAGCTGCCACAGCAATATTTTTGAGAGAGGTTACAGTCTTATTTATTCACAAAGTAAGGGTGTGATCTCTTTGGCACAGCTCCAAATCTATGATTTACCGGACAAATACAAGAAAAGAACTCCCAACAAGAAATCAAACATGTGGTCCAGCTATTTCTTAATGTTCTTGTTCACGGCAGGTCTAGAGATTCAAATCACCAAATACAGTCATAATCTTGCTTCTCTTGGCTCTTGCTGGCACAGTTAGTTCATGTCATGCTTGACAGCCCTGAGAATGATGTAAACCATGTACCGTGGTCATCACAGTCACTAAATCTCAACTTGGAGGCCAGATTTTTCTTCAAACACAGAATTACAAAGTTGTTTGTTTAGTAAAGCCTTCTAAAAGAGTTCCACAGATTTGTAGATTTACATTTTCTCACAGCTTCTGAGGGCCAAGCACCACATTAAGACACATAAGTGCAATGTTTATCCCTTGCTATGCCTTGTGCACTTTATAGGAGCTTATATTGTTTGGTAAACTAGGAATTAGAGCTAAGAGCGCTCACAGGTTGCTGTGGAGAAAAAAAAACATTAAACAAAGGCCAAAAATGTCTTAAGCTTAGCAATTACTTGTATCTAAGCTCATCTTATACCACCTGGTTTGATGGCACATGGAGCTGCAGGGCTGTAGTATGTGGCTTCCTTTAGAATTTATATAAGCCTGTGTCACATATGATCTTAGCTCTTTTATATTTCTGGACTGTTGATGTTGTTGTTGATAAGAGAATCAACAACACGAATAAATACTGAACTAGTTTTCTGTTGGTCTGGGTAGGAGTGCTGTTATTTTGTCTTTGACATAGCTGTTTTCCAGCTACAACCAGGAAGACGGGATGGATGATAATAGTATGGAGGATAGATGGCATGTGTTTGTTGGCGGTTGTTGGAGGTGGGAAGTGGCCGGGCAGGAATTTGGACTGCTTCTTGTTGCATTTCTTGCTTCTTCTTGCCCTCTCCCTTGGCGGTTAAAAGACAAGGAGGTTTGAATGTCTCTGTGTGTGTGCGCGTGTGTGTGTGTCTGTGTGTGTGTCTATGTCTATGTCTATGCGTGTGTCTGTGTCTGTCTGTATGTGTGTGTGTGTGTGTGTGTCTGTGTGTCTGTGTCTGTGTGTGTGCGTATTGTCTCAATGCGTCACACTCTGCAACCTGTCGAGCCAGCCAAGGAGGTTTGGTTGTTTCTCACCTTGTTGCAATGCAGTCGAAACAGCAGAGACTGAATGGCGCTGAGGCTGCAGTGGTGGTTTCTTGTGAAAACAGCCCATGGAAGATCCAGGCTCCCAACCTGCAGCTCCTGCTGGGTCATAAACAGGGAGTGTCACATAAAACTGAGCTTATACGCATTAACTTACACAAATAACTCAGCATTACACTCAGAATACTACACAAACCAGACCCTGGCTTGTGCATTTGAGGTCATTCTTGTGTTGACGATTGATTAATTGCCCTACTTAAACTAGGTCTCTGCTTAACCACAGGCACCATTAGGCCTGCCCCATCCACCCCACAGTATTAGTAGAAATTGTTTTAAATCTCTTTACACACCAGAAAAAATAGATTAAATGTAACTTAGTAACTTTTAACTTTTTTTGGTGTCATTCACCCCCAAATTGATTACACATCAGGCTGCAGATCCGTATTAGATAAGATGTAGTCTCAAGGATCCCCATCTGTTAAGATTTAGTCACTTCATCACTGTAGATTAACAGTGAAGAGTGTGAAACCTACAGAATAAACAGAATAGCCATTCTTATACATTCTCTTACTGGGCTAAGTCCTTCTTAATGATATAATTAGTGTAATTAAAATATTCCTCCTTTTTTTGGGGTTGGGGGCTGGAATCCTCTCAAGGACCCCTTAGCATTGCAGGACCCCTGGTTGAGAACCACTGAAATATTGTAATCCCCTTCAGCTGTAACACTGTCCTTTCAGCAGCTGTACACTCACTTTGAACTGCAAAAGTCCAAATACATTTGCAGTAAGTTTTTTTTTTTTTTTTTAAATAAACCTCCCCAGTTAATGTTATTTTTTCCTCTAATTCATGTTTGTGGGGATGGTGACAGCAGTATTACTGAAGTATATGAAGTTATGCTAGCCTGTAATTGCTAGTTATAAGCTATTAAGTACATGACAGAAAGCCAAGTTGTGTCAATAATGTTAGAATATGTTTGTGACTGATGGGTTTGATCAGTAGCCTTTAAATTACGGAGACACAAAACGGGAATACAGATGTTCAGCTGATGTCCAACATCTTTCCAGTTAATTTTTTGGAATGGCTGATGCTGTGTTACTTGTCAAAACGTTGACCATACCTCTCTCTCTCTCTGGTTAGCTTACTGGCGGTTCTGGCTCTGTGTCACCGTGGTCTATGAGCTCTTCCTCATCTTCATCCTGTTCCAGGTGGGTGTGCTGAAATAAAAATCCCTAATATGCTGAAACATACACGGCCAAATATTGGAAAACAAAGCTTCGAGACACACAAACACATTCTAGGACTCCTAAGTTTAATACACACACAGAGAATTACAACTAGGCTATATGATACTCAAATGTCCACACACTTGCACTAACTGTACTTAACTTACAGTTCGGCTTATCCTTCCACTGAGGTTTCACTTGTGCATGTGTGTTTTCAAACCGAATGTCTCACTGCTTTCCCTGTTTCCAACTTAAATGTCACGGTCAGAAATGTCAGTATTTTTTTTAAACTGTTCCTGAACATGAAGGTCAGTTTTCTTAAGTGTTTTTCCCAGGCAGTCATGCTGTGGAGGCCCTCATTTTATCCATGTGCTATTTTGACCAAGCTGTTTTTCTAGCTGTATTCCCTCTCCTCAAAACGACTCACAGCAGTAGGGTAAATGTGAAGTTAAGAACATAACCACTGTTCCCTGAAGGTAAGGGGTGAGGTACAACACATATTGTATGGGATATAATCTCCTCTTGAGTTTGGCTGAAGACACCTCTACGCACACCTGAAAGGCAAATTATGCATAGTGACATTTGGTGACCAGGTCCCGCCTCCAAGGCTATATAGCAACATCACCTGCAGCATCCTGCAGTTCATCACACTACTCCTCACTGAGCTCTCCCAGCGAAGGTGAGCAAGTGAGTGTGTACCCCTCCCTCTTGGAACAGTGGTTATATTCATAACCGTCCAATCATCAGCACCCAGTGTCTCATCAATTTTGTGATGAAGCCGCCAGCACATATAACAGTTGGAGCAGTAAAATTGATATTGGTTTTTTTTTTTTTTTCTTGATATGTCCCTATTCTATTAATATTAAATTGATAACTGAAATTACAATATTCTGCTATGCATGCTAACACATAGACCTGAGCAATTCTTCATTAGTTCTCACATTCTCTCCTTTGTGTCTCCATGCAGCTTCTATTCAAGCAGAAAAGTTTGTATATTGCTGATGTTTTCTTGTGCTTCTTCCATGTCATCCCATTACCCAGACGGTGCATGATGGACGACAATTCATGAAGTATATTGACCCCAAGCTGGGTGTGCCCCTCCCGGAGCGGGACTATGGAGGGAACTGTCTGATATACGACCCGGGCAACACAAGCGACCCTTTCCACAACATCTGGGTAAGGGAAGCTAGCCTGGTTTTCACCTTTTTAAAGGAGTTTAGTCCATGAGCAAGAGCCTAAAGTAAGTGACTGGTGCCATAGAATCTGGTCTCGCCCATGGACTAGTTAAGGAGCGACTGATGTACTAGTAGACTATTAATGTTGACCAGTATCAGCTTTAAAAAGCAATATTAGTGTCAGTCCAATATTTATTTTTTTTTTACTATTGATATTTGGCTACTTGTGCAGTCTTTTTGCTAGCATTATGTCACTTAATACATCTGTAAATTTAGCAACAGAGTAAAACTAAAATGGTCTGTTGTTTAAAAACTATTAATTATCTAAATATTGGCCACTTTGAAAAGCTGTTTTGCACCTGTTGTAATTCTTGTACTTGTTGTTGCTCTTGTACTTGTTGTTGAAAATGTTGTTCCGCCCCTAAAAAGAGTATACTCCTGAAGCAGAGAATTCATGACAGTCCATTTTCAAGTGTTAGCTCCCTGTTTTCTGGTTTATTTAGGGAGAGACTTGCTCATGTTTGTTTATGTGGTGTGCGTCTATAATATCTATTATCTTGTGAAGGCAAGTGGGCAACAGCAGTGGGATTCAGATTGACACATTTCTCAGCTGTGCAACATCCCTCTTATTCTGAGTAGTAGAAGGATCTGCTGATTAGTGTGTCTAACAAAAGTCGCCTTCCTAGAAATGAAATTCCTCACTTGACACTGCCAGCATCTACCCCAGTGAAACTTTGAGCTATTTATACAGAGGCAGTTTCCGTCCTCAGTTACAACTAATAGAGAAATGACCTAGATCTTCAAATCCAACCTGAAGGAGTCTGTTCAGTTCCCTGCATTACTGGGAAATTGTGCAAGTCCTCCGATCCTCCCTTTCCCTCTGTCTTTTTATCTGTTCTTGTCGCTCATTCATTGACACACATTCATTCCCACTTTGTCACTATTACTTCTCTCGCTCTCGTTCTCTCATAAGCACACACAGTTGGTGTGGTTGTGTGCTTGCTGTCTCTGGAGAGTAGTGTCTGCTGCAGATTATAGCCTGTCAGTAGAATCAGGCCTTCTTCTCCCAAGGGAAGCCGTCTGCTGCCACAGCTGTGACCTCGACCTCATCTCCACTGTTGGCCTCCTTTCACTCCTGAGTGTGTCAGCCCACCACTTCCTCCACCAGTTTACAGCAAATCTATTTGAACAGCTTTGCTAAAGTATCAAACAATATAATGATCTATAATAGGAGATAATAATCTATCTATCTATCTATCTATCTATCTATAGTATATACACACACACACACACACACACACATATATATATATGATGTGTACATATTTAAGATTTCAATTTCATCAACAAAAAAAATCTAGTAAATCTGAGGAACTTTGGTTGCTCCCATTCGTTTTTGTGTTTTTTAGGATGCCCAGCCAAGTTTTTGTTTTATTCCTGTTTAATGGCCCAGTATTTGCTGTCTGTTTTGTGCTAATATCAAGTAGATCTGGTGCTCTCTTGGAACTGTTCTATGCAGGCCCGGACTGGCCACTGGGACTTTTCCCGATGGCCTGGCCTGCTGATTGGCCCGCAGAGTCAGGCCAGTGTTCAAAGCAAAAGAGACACAGGCCAGCCTGGATGCCTCATTCATGTTTAGAATGAAAAGAATTTTCTAATTTGACTGCAATGCTGGCGACTGTGGTGTAACACTGCATAGGCCCACTGCAATGGCGTATGAGGTGACCTGGGTAGGTGTGGGATGCCCGGCCTGAATTTTGATCCCAGTTCAGCCCTGGTTCCATACATATGATTTTGTTTCTAAAGCCTAATTACAGCTGCAACAATATAACAACATGCACAACAGTAATGTCTGATTGAGGAAACAATAAAATGACAAAGAAATCTAACTCATAAGTTCATTATTGGCGGATTTTAAAGCCCCTGAGAGTTCAGGTTCAGTTTGATGGCAAGAGGCCTGTGGATGAACTGTGAGTGAGGGGTGATTATAGAACTGAATTTGACATGAATAGAAGCAATTTGAAGTTTTTAAATGTTGAGACCAAAATGTTTGCACTCATATCTTGGGTCCTCTCTGCAGGACAAGATGGACGGCTTTGTTCCAGCTCACTTCCTGGGCTGGTACATCAAGGTAGGTGTCAATGCATCGAGACGTTTTTTTTGCATATGTTGTCCGACACAGTGAAAATGACTTCAAGGACTGCGCTAGTAGTGCACCGATTGCCATCAATCAGTCAGCCATCAATGATTACCTGCTGAATAAACACAAAGGCTGTTGAATCAGGAAAGCAGTCGAATGTATGCCAGAAGCCACAGCAGTAGGGGGAATATTGATACCATGGGCATGTTGTCTGTCTGGCAGTAACTGTTCATTTCTCATGTTGTTTTGGATTTCACAGCCTGTGATTATAGATTAGATCAAAATCAGTTTAATATTTCGATGGAAGGCAGAGTCTATGCTGCTGCAATAAAAAAAATGTGTAATGCGATACGGTCAGCATCTCGGTCAATAAAAACACACAAACATCTAATGTAATTCCTATGTTGGGATAAAAGCTGATTTATTTAGACATACATAGGCCAGCTGTGCCACTCAACCCAAAAAACAGTCTCTTAAACACAGCACTGTACTTTTTGTCATGGTTAGTAGAAAGTCAGGGTAAACTTCATCATGTAATTCAGCGAGTGGAAGGGTCTTTGGACAATCACATTTAATAATGTAAGTGAAAGTCTGCATACCAGTTAACCGACACAAAAAACATGCACAGGTGTCTATAAGTATAGCCCATGATGGTGCTATGAATCAGTGAATTAATTTTTTGTTTTGGTTGTCTGAGGAAGACTCTGCTGGAAACGTCTGTGCACATAGAAATAATATTGAAATACAAGACAGGGTGTGCAGACTTTTCTTACGGGTTTTTGCACCTGTGCGCTAAGCTTTTTGCTGAGACGAGCGCGTTACTTGCATCCTAACTTGCAGTCACACT
Source organism: Myripristis jacobus (assembly GCA_900302555.1). Taxonomy (NCBI): domain Eukaryota; kingdom Metazoa; phylum Chordata; class Actinopteri; order Holocentriformes; family Holocentridae; genus Myripristis; species Myripristis jacobus. Next base: position 10,621 of record OMLB01033818.1, read on the forward strand.
TAAAACATCTGCAGACGCAGCCCATGAAAACTATGTGATTTATGATTTATCGATTTACTGATACCTGACCGTTTTTTTTTTTTTTTTGCAATATTGGATATCAGGGTGTCCATGTCTTCCCTCACATGTATGAAAGAGGCTTTTTTCTATCTCTTTTCTTTCCTCAGTATTTTTACATTGTTTGTTTGATTTTATCTCTCTAATCAATATTATCTTTGTCCATTTTGCATATTACAAAATTGCATCAGGTTTTCAATGGTCTTTCGTTGACCTCCTCTCTCTCCTTCTGTCCCCCAGACGCTGATGATTCGGGACTGGTGGATGTGTATGATAATCAGTGTTATGTTTGAGTTCCTGGAATACAGCCTGGAGCACCAGCTGCCCAACTTCTCCGAGTGCTGGTGGGACCATGTACGTCCTCTACGAACCTCACTGCTCTTCTCCTCCATTTAAAATGATGGTTCAGATTCTTACCTGTGAAGTGGTGTTTGCTCCTCCATGTGAGCGTGCTGCATCCACCGAGTCGGATCCATTAACTCCTTCCCTGTCACAAGAACGAGAGCTTCACCGGCAGTGTATTGCTCCAAAACAAATGAAATAGACATGGACTGGAAAGTATGATTCTGGGCGGCAATACAAAGCTCAGCTGAAAAATTCTTTTGAAGGATGTGCAAAGACACGTTTCCTTTGGGTTCAGTTTGAGTGTGTGCTGTTGTGCATCCTTGAAAACAATTTTTCAGTGTTGTGTCACTGCTCAGATTCATGTTGTATTCTGGTTTATATGTACTTCATTGATTTTGAAGCAGTGCACTCTTTGTGAAGCTCTTGTTCTTGTGACAGGGAAGGAGTCAATGGATTGTATGGACAACTAAATGGTCAGGATCACTGTAGACCTAATGGGCAAATGTGACCCAGATATGTCCTTGTGCTGTTCAGCTGGGAGTGTTGGTCAGCTTTTATGCAGCCTGTGATGCATTAACACAGACTCGGGAAGGTAGCTCTCATTCCCCGACCTTGATCTGTGCTACATTGTGTGGTAGGAGTGACAGAAAATGGAGTGCTTGTTCTGCACAATGAGTTGTGGAAGGTCAGTATTGGTGTTTGTCCCCAGAGCCTACTGCTGCAGTATTAAAGCCATTTCATTTCTTTTATCAAGGTATATGATGGCAGTTATATTCTACTTTGGTTAAAAGATAAGATAAGAAGAAAATGTTATCGATTGCTGTTGGGAAACTAGGCCGCTGCAAAAAGTAGTAAGCTTGAACAGGCGAGTAACAAAAAGTAGAATGTAACCACAAAACCACAAAAAGCATTTAAAATAAACAATAAAAACAGAGAAGAAATCAAATAGAATGGAAACAGATAGTGAGCAGTCTGGGCCTTTTTATAACAATTTAATAATTTTAAACATGTGAGGTAGACTTGGAAGGCTGTAACGGTAGTTACTTACAATTCTTACATACATGTATTACCAGCAGACATGATGAAATTACTCAAACATGAATTTATAAATAGAAATACCCAGGATATCCATAAGTTAATATAAACAGTGTAATAGAATACAAATATCAGTATGCTTGCATTATTAAATACTGGATTGAATCTGTCACTAAATTCAGTTCTGACTGATTTTGATGCATCTGAGTATAAACATTAAACATATACTGGAATAACTAGACGAAAATCACCCCGTTTTATTAAACATTTTGGATTTAAAAAAGTCTTGTACCCCTCCTCCTCCCCGTCTCTCCAGTGGATCATGGATGTGTTGGTGTGTAACGGTCTTGGGATCTACTGCGGTATGAAGACCCTGGGCTGGCTGTCGATGAAACCCTACCAGTGGCAAGGCCTCTGGAACATTCCTACATACAAGTATGACTCTGCCTGCTACTTTTAACACCGGGTCCAACTTGCATATAGCTACCTGCCTTTTTAAAATCAGAACCTTTTTTGTGATTTGAATTGAAGACTTCTGCTCTTACAAAATGATAATGAGCACAAAATGTATGATACTTTTTCCAAAGACACAGTGATAATTTAATCGTATTTTTTCAAAGACAGCAGGGAAAGAAAAACTGGAACCATTGTAGTTGGGGTGTAAAATGATGAATTCTAGCTACTGAATGTCTGGATGTCCCTTTGTTCAGATTTTACACCTTGATGACATCAGAGGCTTGAATTTCTTTTGGTACAGACTGCATTTCAACTGAATTGTGTCTGACCTTTGGAACAATGCACATCAGTTTGAGTGATATATGTTACAGAAGTGTTATCTTCCAGTTGTACTTGTGGCAGAGAAGTGTGATCATTTCTGCTGTGTTCCTCCCAGGGGAAAGATAAAGCGTATTGCCTTCCAGTTCACCCCATACAGCTGGGTGAAGTTTGAGTGGAAGCCCGCCTCCAACCTCCGCCGCTGGCTGGCTGTGCTCGGCATCATCTTCATGGTTAGAAATATGTTCCCTCTTTCTTAGAATGAACTTGATTGATCCTCAAGGTGAAGTTTGGTCATGATAGCAGCAAAAAAGTGGATTACAATACAGGTAAAGAAGAGGAAGAAGAAGAGTAACAACATGGCTTCATCATGTGAATACCAATTTGCAGTTGCCTGAAAAATTTTCTCGCTGTGTTGAACATTGGCAGATTCAAATTTGGAGAATTACAAATTTTACAATCAGGCACAAGAGCATACACGCAGAATGACAGATGTGCATCATTGGATATTCATATAATCAGATTTATAAAGCAGATTGTGTAAAACAGAAAAAACAAACAAATAATAAACAAAACCACAACAAACAACAAATCATCAGTCATGTAGACTGACTGACTACATTTATGTGGAAATATGTCATCACTTAATGACTTGACCTATTATATTCCAGATCATTCATGAAGTGAAAATAAAGGTTCAGGAGGGATTTTTTTTTTTAATCCTTCCAGGCAACTGAAATGTGGAGTATGCAAAATGTTTGTGCACTGAATATACTGTGTGAGGTAGCATGCATGTGAATGCTTTTTTTTTCTTCTACTTTTACAAACTCTTAATCCATACATTTGCAACACAATGCATTAGAGCAGTCAGTTGCAACTACAAATCAAAACTGACTTTGAATTGAACATAATTATTCGATTAATTAATTAATGCTAAGCTGAGTTTAGCTGAGTTCATTCATATCAGTTTTGTTTTCTTTTATTCAGTTTTCCTCTCCTACTAACAGTCCATGGATTGAATTTTGTGTTCAGTATAGGGATGTTATTTTTGACATATTTAGTTGACAGGTGAGCATGAATGCTTGACTGTATTGAGGTTCAACCAGAAATTGAAAGTTAAAATCCATTACAGCCTTACACAGCCTTACTCACAGCTGATCAGCGCTAATTTACCCACAAGGCCAAGACCGCACCGGTATCCTGTCCTAACATTTCCCATACTTCCTAAGCAAATCTGCTTCAAACCTTCTGACAACTGACTCAGTTCTTTGTGGACTGCCAACTCTTATGTAACATCTTGCACATAATGGACATGATTGAAAATACGATAAGCCACCACCCCTATTTCCAAACATGCCTGTACAAGTAGAACAGGATACACGTGAAATGTCCTCAGCGTTTGTTGTTCTGCTGACCATTAATCAGCGTCACTGCTCCCAAATGAATGTGTGATCAGAATCGCAGCAATGTCAGCTCTTTAGTTCACCACTGAGCATAGCATTCCCTAAATAAATAAAGGTTAAAAGAAGGTGTTTTTTCCCTCTAGAAATTAGGATTCTCTTGTAGTATTATGCTTAAGTCTTTTAGTTTTATCTTGTTTCTACCTTGTACACATCTCCTTATTTCTGTCTTACTCCCTTCATATTCCCAGTTCCTCTTGGCGGAACTGAACACATTCTACCTGAAGTTTGTGTTGTGGATGCCTCCAGAGCACTACCTGGTGCTGCTCCGCCTCGTCTTCTTCGTCAATGTGGGCGGTGTGGCCATGAGAGAGATCTACGACTTCATGGACGATCCGTGAGTGACAGCAGAATGGAGATGGCTGGTGGAGGGTGGGTAGGGCGGATGCAGAGGCAGTATATCAAGTAACAGTTAATCTTGGTATACAGTGTTGGAAAAACAGTTTCATAAAAATTTCATTCATTATTTATTTATTTAACCTGGTGTCATGATTTTAGCAAAATAGCAGTTGACACAGGGACTTTTCCTTAGATATTTTAGGTCTTATGAATGTGTTTATTAACCACATTCAGCCAAAGTATCACTGCAGACTTTTTGCACATGTCAGAACACGTAGCGCTGATACATTCTCACAGGGAGAAACCAGAAGAATAGACATCAAGCAACAGCACAGTGAGTGGATAATTGAATCGTTTATCCAACTGGTAATATGAGCCAAGCAAATGTGTTTTGTCAAAGGCATGTTCTAACTGTGCCGAGGATTACCATATAGCACGGGAAGCCATGCCTCAAAGATTGCTATGGCTGCTCTTGCAGTGACCAGGAAGGTTTTTTTTTGCAATCTATCTTCTTCTCCAGTCTTTTTTTAAATGAATTTATTTTTTTATGACTGTGCATTTATTTTCTTAGAGTACACACACATTGGCAAAAGTTGCATGATTAATAATGCCCTTGAATACTTTGCTTCATGTGATTATGGGTTGTAATTATGAGATGATTTTGCATTGGTGTTGCCTGCGTCACCAACATAAACATTAAAAATGCCGTCTAAGGTAAATTGCACTATACCATCACTAGAGTCCAACGGCTAATATGTGAAAAAAGGACATTGTGCAGTATATAGCAGTAGAGATCATCTTAAAACTGTATCACCATAACTAGTTTATCCAGCAGACTCCATTGTTTTCAATAGTTTGTGTGGCAGTGAGTCGGCAGAGCAGTTGAGCACATGGCGCTGCAGATTGTGTTCAGCTATAAAATATCAGCATGTTTATATTATTACAACTATTTGATTACTAAATTTGAGGATTCCTTGATAGAAATATTTTTATGTAAATTAAAAAAAAATACTGGCCAATATGTCGTAGAATTTTTTTTCTCCCAGATGTCAACATTGTCCCCAAAAATCCAGTATCTGCCAGGTTCTAACCGTAATCACCTTTTGGGAACCAGTATCCTTAAAAATCCCCTCCTCCCCGCAGGAAGTTCCACAAGAAGCTGGGCCAGCAAGCATGGCTGGTGGCAGCTATCACAGTGACCGAGTTCCTCATCGTGGTCAAGTACGACCCCAACACCATCATGCTGCCCATCCCCTTCTTCATCATGCAGTGCTGGATCCTGGGTATCCTCCTCATCCTGACCTGGACCCTGTGGCGATTCTTCATCCGGTAAGCTGGACAGCTAGGTGCAGAGAGCACGGCATGTTGCGTTGGTTTGGAAGATGGGGTGGTGGATGGAGGTTTAGCTAAATTTATTTACAGAACTTGTTTCACAAAGATGACACACTGCTCTGCAAAGTGGTGCAGAGAACAAAGGAAACTGTGCCCTCACCCAGACACAGAAATGGCTTTGGTGTTTAAAACCCTTTGACAGGAATCATATTGAGTGTTCTGCACTCACAAGTCAATAATGAGGCTTACCACATTACCAGATTGTGGTGGTTATGTTGTGGTTTGATAAACCAAATTGTTCTCAGAAGCTCTTGAAGAAGCTGTAGTCAGTGATAGTGTAGAGAGTGTAAAGGTGGGCATCATGCTCAGCATTTTGTAAACAAAGAAGATGTTTGCTTATAGGCAATGTAGAATCAACAAGCTGCTAAGTGAGTACTTTCATTATATTAATCCAGCAAATGTCAAGTGTTGAATCAGTCATTATTGATAGTGTCTTGTTTAGAGTATTCTAGATATAGGCCTAATAGTAAATGTGGCATTATGTGTGAGTGATCCCATTCAATATGATTTTGTAGCAACAGGCTCTGTATTTGGTTTTGTTTTTCCTCATGATTTCATACAGCAATGGTTTAGGTCAGTGGTTCTCAAATGTTTTTACAATTATTATTATTTTAATTTAAAACATGTGAGTCATGCATAATTCCTAAAATAATTAACCTCTACTGTAATAAGTTCAAGAAAAAAGTATATGCTAATTTGATAAACCACATTTTATATTCAGTATTCCCACTAGGTTTCCCAAAGGTGTTAAATCTGTGTGTTTCTGGTCTAAATCCATTCACTATTACTACTAAATTTACAAAAATCGAGAAAATTGATTTGTGGTTGCAGTATAGCAATGATACGGCTGAAAACAAGGAAAAAGAAGTGAAAAAGAATTAAAAAACAGAGCCAACAAAATATCCTTAGTATTTGGTTGTTGTTTCAGATACTAATGGCACTGCATTGGACCTCTTAATACTGGCTTTTTTCCCCCAACAATTTACTGTTCAGCGGGTACTTGGCTGAAAAAAAAATATTTTAAATGGGGTACATTATTCAGTAAAGTTTGAGAACCACTGGTTGAGGTTATTTGTTTTGTTTGATTTGGCTCCTGTTGAGTATAGCCCCACCCCAGCATGTTAAGCTATTTATCTGTTCTCTTCCCCTCCCTGACCCTTACATTCCCCTCCCCGCCTCCTTCCTTTCTCCCTCCTTCCGTCCCTTTACCCCCCCACCCCTCCCCTTGGTGTTCAGCAGTAATGTCCATGTCCAGTGAGGTAGGTATAGGAGAGAGGCACCTGACCCATCCTCTCCCTCCTGTCAGCAGAGTGATGTTTTGTTATTAATTGTTTCCATTCCAGTACTGTCATCATCATTCATATTGTTTGGATGCATAATGATATCCAGAGGATCTTTGGGATCCTTTGAAAGTCAGATCCCATTCCACTTGGGAATATCATTCCCATTTCCTGCATGTCACTTTTTAGCTTTTTTGCTGTGGTGAATATTCATCCTCCTTTTCAGTCAGTCTCTTCATATCCTCTTTCCCATTTGTGTTATCATTTGTTTTTATCCTGTAATACAGTCAGTTTAGTCATAAGGAAGACCGCCAGCCTGTGTTGACACTGTAAATATTATTGACAGGAGACATTAGGGTTCACTGATTGGAAACATAGGGTAATTGTTTGCATTCCCCCACACACAAAATACCTGCCAGTGAGCATGCTGACACATCACACTGAACTGCGCATCAACCGATGATAGCTAATCAGATCAGCTCCACCTCTTCTCATAGTTCACTGCCTACCAATCATAATGCACAGCGCATCGAGGACACTGAACACTAAAGCATGCCATTTTGTAGTTTTATCAAACGTGGGTCAAGTTGTGACTGCAAATATTTAACAGGGGTTGTTTTGTCCTACTTAAGTACCAGATAAGTGGTCTTTGCCACATACTGTAAGATAATTTATAGGAGCATTTTGGCCTTGTTCCCACCTGGTATTACCATCTGTCCTGAGAAATCCGAATACAAATTACATCTTTAAGTACAGGTGTAAACAGCAGCAATGTGACCTCAGTGTATCCCGAGTGACCGGATCGCAGGACACATTTGGAGGTGGCCTGGGACGCTTGTGTCTGCAGCGCATTAGAGGTGTAAACAGACGTGTCCCAGGACGCATTGAAGGACCGCCTACTCACCTGACATGAGTAGGCATAAGATATGAGCTCCCCCGAAAAACATGGTGCAAGAACTTTTGGAGGGGTCTCTAAAATATGTATTGACAATATACAGGTTTTTTTTGTTGCATATAAAATTTGGAGGTGGCAACCTTTCTTAAATGTTGTGCCCCGGCGCAATTAAACACACTCTTTCTAACCCTAGACATGACAGAGTTACTATAGGAATACTGCAGAAATACTTTAGGCGGCTGTGTGTTGCATGTTGCAGTTACTGTAAGAGTACGACAGAAAAGCATTGAGCATGAAAATGAGGCTGGAGTGTGCAAGGATGTCTCCTATTGTTAAATACTTACTGCCTTTTAAATGCCATTTTATTTTTTGTGTGGAAGAAGGACGAGCAAAGTCTCTCTCTCTCTCTCTCTCTCTCTCTCTCTCTCTCTGAAATGATGCGTCTTTATTTGTATATAGTTAGATCCAAACACAAGTGGGCAGGTGAGATGCATTTGGAGACACATGTGCGGAACACTAAAGACGCTTTTTAATAATAGGTGGGAACAGAGCCTTTGACCCTCACATGAAAGTCAGTTTGCTGTCGTCTTCTGTGATCGACAGAAGACGAAGAACTGTACTAAGAACAAAACAGCCAAGAATTATTTGCAAATACTGCTTGGGCCAGGTTTGAATGATATAGTTCAGATGTGTAATGTCCCTCTCCTGTAGCTCTTACACCACATCAGCAAGCCATGGTAAGTATTAAAGGGATATTTCTCTTTGCCCCCATAGAGTTCATAATGCTCTGAAATTAAGTGGCCTATGAATTCATTGTCATCACCAATATTCAGGACTTTTTTTCTAGCCCCTGATGTCACTCATTGCTATTTTACAAACTCCTCAAAAGCATGATCTGGTACACAAAATGGCATATTGCCTGGATCTGCTTTTGTTTTTGATTGCAGATGTATAAGAGCAATCCAAAATAACCTTTGAGGTGCCCAGAGAAGACATTTTTATATGACCATACATGAAAACAGAGATATGTCCACTAAAATAAGGAACTGTTGAAATGTAGTGAAGACCTGGTTGCAATAGACAGCTGATACTGCGATTTAATTTCTTTATCACTGTAGGTGGGAGCGCCAACCTGTTTGGGCTCTAAGCAAATGGGAACTGACACTAAGTCCTGTTCTATAGATTTTTTTTTTTTTTCCAACCAGTTTCAGGGTAACGATAACAGATGTAATGACAACAGAAAAACTGACATAGCAGACCAAACAAAGCAAATTAACTTAATCATAATAACAGTTTCCTTTCCTGCTTCTGTTCATTCCCTCAAGCTCTCACTGAATCTCATCTTCTGACTAAATGATGATGACAGCTTTGACCTTGTCTTTGCTTCAATATGCAGCTACTTCAACATGAATTTAAGAATTGTGACTACCACATCTCTCTGTCAGTTGCCTCAGTGATGCACAAGTGTTGTGTAACCAGTCAGCAATAAACAGTGCATTAGTCCTGCCTCCAGGGTAATCTTGGTTCCTGTTAGTCCCTCATTTGAGCTGGAAACAAATCAACAGGAAGTGGAAGTGGTGCCTTGGCTGATGGAAAATCCAAAGTTCCTTTTTTTTTGGTGCCAAATAATTGTCAAACGGTTTTGTAACCTTGCACTGGAAAAAAGGTCCTTTGAAATCCTTTGGCTTGAGTTCCACCACAATCCCAGTATATTAGAAATACTCGGTACAGTTGGCTGAAGAGAAATGCAGGCACTTTAGCACATCTTCACATGGAAGAAAGTAAAGTTGTTGAAAGCGGCACTTCTACAAAGGAAATGGCTCCTCTACTAAGCAAACTCCTCGTTCCTGGCTTAGGTCAGCGAATGAAGAGGATTATTGTGATGAAGTGAAACAAAAAAGATTTGGGGAAAAAATCTGATTTACCCCACACCAGTAGCACAGCCACGTCTGCAGTTTCTCTGGACCGGGTGGCAGGAACCCTCTAAACACAACTTATCACCAGCTGAAACGAAACAAAACAATACACTTGAAAATGAAGTTGGGTGGTGAGATAACACAGTCTTATCAAGTATTGATCCATGCCCCTGGTAGGTTTGCTGTAAATGAAAATTTAATTTGAGAATGGCCATGTTTGATGCTTCCAGGCTGTTTTCTGTATCAAAGTACTTTGTGTGTGTGTCACGCACAACACACATGGACCTCTGTTGGAAAATTTCCTCCAGTTTGAGACTTTAATAATAACATGTCCACTCTCTCCCTCATCCCACAGTGACATTACACTCCGCTACAAAGAGACCCGTCGGCGTAAACAGGAAGTCCCGGCAGACCGGGATCGCCCTCTGGGCAACGGTAGCACGTCAACACCGTCTGGGCGGAGCAAACTCAACGGCAGCTCGGAGCCGCTGCGACAGAGAAAGTCCTGAGGGGAAATGTGGGTTGGAGTTTGTTGGTCACACTGTCAAAAGCAGGGAGAAAGGACAAAGTTAAATGGGGGGAAAAGATGGAGAAACACAACACAACAACAACAACAACAACAACAACAATACGCACACATAAAGGCAGATGGATGGCAGATGGACATGTCTTGTGTGTGGTGTAGACCGTTCTCGTGCCTACATGAACCAACTAGAGTCATTCCAATGCTGGCTTATTCACTGTTAACACTAGTCACTGAACAAATTCGGGTGGGGGTTGGGAGGTTATTTCAGTTGGTGTGTTGTTTAGTCATACTACAGGGATTTACCTCATTGTGTTTTTTTAGAAGAACGTTTCGGGAGCAATGCCTGGACGTTGTTGGTGTATTTCATTATTATTTTTTTGTTATTTATACATTGCATCAAAGTTTGGGTGATGAGTTTTGGGTTTAGTGGAAAAGAAAAGGCTGAATACAAGAGAGGTAGATTAGTGCACAGAGGGATGGCAGACGATTCTGTTGGCCAGTGTGGTCTTAAGAAAGTGTAGACTGATAATCTACAATGGTCTCCTCTTTCTCAGCAGCAGTTTTTATAAAACAAAGAGATGAACACCAGGACTGTGGTAGTCAACAACTGTAAATATGCTATGTCCTGTCCTGTGTTGTCAGATTAGTGCAGATGGCTGACGGGAGTTTTACCGGTGAGAGAGTTTCTGTATGTATAGCGACTGATGAGAATTGGATTTAGGATTCTGTTTATTTTCCACTGCTATGCAATCTTCAGTATCATCCTGGGACTTGAAGTAGGTGGGCAAAATTTTACCAAGCACCAGTGGGAATAGACCTTCATTGCAAATGTTACAGTTGTCTATCATGTTCACAAGCTTCTGATGGAATACTGCCAGCTTCCTGTAGAGGGAAGTAGTTGTTTTCCATTGATGCACATATATATTTTTGACATTTTTAAAGACTTTCGGTTCCAGGTTCATGATACATTGTTTACATGTGGGAAACAGTATCCACTCTTCATTGACAGTAAACGGTTTTCTGCGCGACTCAGGTGTTGTGTTGATCACACATCCTTGGGTGCTTGGCAGCACTGAGCCACCAGTGAATATGTCCCCGGCAGAAGTCTTCTGTAGTCCTTATAACCGGTGGGAATCCTCCTTTAGTCGTACACAGAGAGAAAATCAACTGGCCAAAGCCACTCGATCTGCTTTGTTCTGAAGAATAACAGCAAGTTTGTAAAAACTATATATACTATACTATGTGTATATATAGTACACACACTGTAAGGAATATAGTTTGGATGTCTTTTGTAGATGTTTTGATATTACTTTTACGACTTGAACAAGAACGGATCATGAACACTTCCTTCGCTTTTTGTCAGATGAGGTTATGTGATATCCACAGCACTCTAACGAGTACATCGAGGACAATCACACTTGGTAATCTACCCTCGGTTCCCTTCTGAAAGAGGCATGTTGGATTGTCCATGGCACAATATTTTGCCTGAGGTAGCTGCAGAGTTAACAGACTTGGGCTCAACCATTAGCACATTCAGTCAAGTCAGAGGATGAGCTGACATCTGAGTTCAATATTTGAAGCCTTTTATGCCAAAAGTTTTTAAATTCTTGAATTTTAATGGCAGGTTATGTTCTGTGTTGACAGAAGTAGCTGAAATGGGGTGAGTGTCACCAGGGAATGGAAAGGTGTGATAATAAGTTGAACTGTGTGTTGGACTGGGAAGGGAACCAACCATTCAAGCTTTGAAGCACCGCCATATTGCACATGCAATCAGCCAAAGCTTAGATCCCATTCTTGCTAAAGCCATAAAAACCATTCAGGCCGACTTGAGCAGCTCACACAGCTGTTAACCTTTATTAAGATTCCTTTTAAGTTTAAGTAAAACCAAGTTTGCAAAGTCACAAAAGCCATCACGGTCACTTATCTCAGCACACAGCTTTATTTAACAAGAAGACATAGACAGCAGTGAAACCAAATTTTATTTTGAGTTAGCTTGACGAGGCGTCAGAACCTGCCTGATGTCAAGCTTGAAAACAGAATGTTGTGTAGTTTGCTTATGTGAAAGCACCCGTGTTGCTTTGATTCGCCCGCCAGTCACAATGTTGTTAAATGTTCGGAACTTTCCATGATGATGCTACAAACCATTTACACTGAAACATTTGACATGCAGAAATTGGAAATGGCGTCTTTGCTGTCAAGAAGTCCTGTCAGACGTCTACACATATCACCTGCTTTACTTCACCCTCTGGATGTTCAACAGAGACAGATGGAGTTTCCCCAGATTTTATAAGACTAAGAAGTTTAGTCTTTGTGCTGTTTAGGTCTTGTTGCTGTCAGTGATCAGATGTAAAGTTCTGTGCGTAACTATTCTCATTGTGTCCCAGTGGATACATCCCATGCCGAAGCGACAAAGTATACAACATGTGTGAACCTAACTCCAAATTCCCTACTGGGCTGACGTATAACCTCGCCATTGTAATCTTGTCAGTGTAATCCAGCTGATGTTACTGCTCAAAGGAGAGGGCATTTCCTTCACTGCTAATCATTTATCATTTTTACCCTCAAACGAAGTCTGAAAAAATGCTTTTGTCATTTTATGCGAGGTCCATTCTCTTTCCAAAAAGAAAGCCCTGCTAATTCAGTCATCTGGTTTGTTTGCATACTTTGCCCTCTTCTCTGAATATTGAGACTTCCATGAAATTAAAAGCCTAAAAATTCTATTTAGCTGCCAGTTTGTACTTGTTATTCAGTCCTGTGTAATTCAGTATTTAATTTGATATATTAAGAACCTGGTATAAGTTCTCAATTTTTCTTTTTGAGATCCGGTGGATAATTGTGCCCATATTCATGCTTTGAATTGGTAAACGTCCTTTTGTTTCAAGCACTGAATTAAAGGGATAAACCAACTGCAGTCATGAATCTGACAATCAGTCCTGATATTTTAGATAGTAATTTGAGGGATTCAAGTTGAGCCAAAATGGAATCAGCTTGGGAAAAACAAACAAACAAACAAACCAAAAAACTATGTTGGGTCAATCTGGTCTGGTCCTGGTGTGTGGCGAGTTCAGTGTAGTTCCTCTTGCAGCCACATGAGGGCGGTGGACACTGCCTCTGCCTCTCTATGCGCAGTCAGTCCAGTCTCCTTGTCAACGATCATGGACAGCTTGCTGTACAAGCCATTGTCAACAAAGTTTGAGTAAATGTGAACATGTTAAGGATCATAACCAAAAAAAGAAAGAAACGCTGCTGCACCACATGTTATTTTATAATGTTTTCAATAAAATGAACTGAAAACACACAGATTTGGTATGATCTCTGAGCTTGACATAAATGAGACATCTGCCTTAAGGATTTAAAATGTGTGGTTGTAAATTGTAAATATCTGGTTAACTCAGATGAAGCACCAGTCTTAAAACTTACTGCAATTGGATTATGCAGTATTTCTCAAGATGATGAGGAAAGTACTTTTCACAACTATAATAGCGTGGCTTTCACTGTCAAAATTAATAATCTACAAGGGTTTTTTCCCACATTTCTCCACTGTCAAGTTTCAACCACCCTCTGTGTGCCTTGCATTTTCTGCATATTTATTTGTTTGCACTAAACGCATCACACCATTTTACAAAATAATGATATAAAAGTGTACCAGTCATTTAACAGAAACTGTTGCAATAAATATTCTAGATTTGACATGGGACCAAATTTCCACACAGTAACCGTGCTTTTTCCGCCTTGTTCAGCTTGAAGTGCCACAGAAATTCAGTGTATGTAAGCTTTTTTTTCCCCCTGGATGTTCCTCATCTACCTCCTCAGTTATTGGCACATTTGATGACAGGCTAACTACCTTTGCTGACATTAGATTTATAACAAATGTTTTAAAAATGCTATGAAGCAGATGTAAGTTCAAAGAGTTGTTGTTGGTCTATACAGCAAAAACATACAAATGCTACTTAAATTAAAGTGACAGTGGGATGTCTGTTGTAAGGCTTCATTTCATCACTGACAGAGGTAACCCTGCCCAACCTGGGAGAGCTAGGTGGCCTGTTGTTACCACAGACGCACATTTTGCGCTGAGGAGGCCAACAGGTTGAGCAACTAAGTCACGTGGACAGATGAGATGCACCACTCTTTAAAACCAACAGGCACTTTTTTTTATTTTTCTGTTTTCTTTTGCAAGTCTTTCAAGTAGCAGTATGCTGGAGAAAGGCCGATAATCCAACTTTCTGTCATCTAAACTGAATTATGTGCATTTCTTTGCACTACAGTATTTCATTTCCTCTGCTTTCACCAATTACACTCCTTGCTGTACAAGAATTGGTTTTGTTTTCTTGTGGATGGAAAGAAGCTTTAGATCATTCTCTCTGTGTGTAGCAAAGGATATCGTCTGCTTCATCCCAGCAGATGGCTGTTTTTAAGGGTTATTATAACTTCAACAAATAAATAAATTCATTAGTGAAATCTCAGCTCTTTATTGCATAGTCTAAACTGCCCATCACCAAGATTTCTCAACACAAAGCCATTTACACATACACAGAATGATTAGACTCAGCTTGCATAGCCAACCCTGTAACAAACCTCAGTGAGTACATCAATCACGACAGAAAGTTCTCACAACTCGGCTTATATATAGTGCAATCAGCTATTACAGTCAAAACTCCTCCTGGGATCCCTGAACCAGCTGGAGCAGATTTAAAGTCCCCATGAAATGACCCTACATGACTTCTACCTCCTGTAAGACAGAGTATCTTAAATAGTGACATTAACCTGTACTAGTGGGTGTAAACTAAAATTTCAACCAACTTCACGAATCTTTAAACGTCCTCTCTCATCCGCCTATTCCTTTAAATAAAATTGTTTTTCTCTCCCAAACTGCTTTCCTATTGGTTTGCACTTTTGAATGATCCTCTCCGGCAACGTGTCCCGCACAAACTTCCTGTTTCAACAAGAAACACATCAAATCAAGAAAGTAAGAGTGCATTTCATGGGGTCTTTAAAAATCAGCTCCAAAGCATTAGAAAAATGCGGTCACAACATTCGCCTAGCAGTGCATTGAAAACAGTCAAAGCTATGACCCAATGCATAGTGCACAGTATGAGAGGAATCATTTCACAATCAGTCACAATCTAGGCTATCATATTAAGCTCTAAAAGACAACCACCTGTCACAATACCATTTGTCAGATGCCTGAGATCTAAAGTGTACCGTGGCCATTTTGGTTTAAGGAAAACAACATCAGCCTTGGTAGCCTTCGGTTCTTTGGTGATTTTCAAAGGCACAATGCGCTTGTAAATTCAAAGTGGAAATCAGTAAATACAGTTAAAAAGTTGTGTGCAAAATATCGGCTGTAAATGTGAGGCCGTCCCATCCCGATCACTAGATGTCTGTTTGACATGATGAGATCTAACTCAAATTTAAAAACAAAGCAACACAGAACAAATGGCAAAGAATATAAAAACTGGTAGTAAAAGGCAATATTTCAAATACACATATCAGAAACTGATCAGCTTCATCTGTAGCCAGTACTCACTGTGCATTGGTTAGCAATAGCTGCCTCTGCTCAGGGTCCAAACAAGTATAATAGTGTACAACCAAAGATAACAATAATAAAAACTTTTAGAAAATATTCTCAATCTGTGTGAAATACATTTTATACTGAAAGCCTTAACTTATTTTCTAAGATCTGACCAGCTTGAAGCCCTGTCCGGTGTCCAGTATAGCCGGTGGGAACCAGTTAAGTTTGATTCTCCTGATGCATCTTAAGCAGACACTGCAGAGCCCGTGCTGGTTTGGGCCCTCAGACTGGACGGCTAGCTGGACCACCGGGGAGACCACACTGGGGAAGTACGTCCTCCAGTGCTTGCTGACGTCACTCTCTGTGGGCAGGTGCAGCGTGTAGTCACTCCAGTGTTTGGAGATGCCGTAGGCGGCGGAGACTGCCCTGCCCTTCTCAGACCACTGGATGTCACTGTTGGCGTTGCAGTTATACTTCACCCACTGCGAGGTGAAGTCCCCGAGCTCGGGTCTGTCCTGCAGCTCGATGTCAGTCACCCGAGAAAGCTCTGCACCCTGCACAGCCATGTACACGCCTTCCACGTTCCTGACCTCTCTCACCCACGGCAGGGAGTTCTCGCAGTCCAGCACGAGGATGAGGCGGGAACAGAACCTGCCATTCTTCTCCTTCCACCAATCCACGATCTCCTCCAGGCGAAGAGTGTCGCCTCCTGAATGCAAGCACAGAAATCAGCAAAGATCTGACAGAACACTTAATATTCTGTGGGTACCTTTTTTTCTCGTGCAACACATATGCAACAGTACAAGAATAATATATTTACAATTTAAGCATTTAGCCAACACTGTTATTCAGAGTGCATTACAGTGAATGTATCAATGCTACAATCTCAGACTGCTAAAATTACAAGTAAGTAGTGAAGACCATAATGCCTCAACATTAATCCTGTTACAGTAGAATGATCCAGCAACAAGTGATGATAAAAAAAATAAAAAAAACATCCCTTAAACAAGTACAGATGTCTTGTATCTCATTCCTTATGCACTATACACTACAACCTGACCAATATGTTGGCTGACCAATATTACTGGCAGATGCTGGCTCATAACAGATACATCTGCATTAGTGTATATTTTGGTCTATGTGTAAAAAAGACAAAGAGAGGAACAGAAACTTAGATGCATGCTCCCATCCCATCCAGTTTGGTGAAAAGGAAAACAGCGTGGAATGTCTTGAATTTAACTTTATACAGGAGGTGAATATTTTGTTTTTCCAGAGGACATATCTTAGGACAATGATTCCTGTACTTGGATGCCTCTGCCTCTGAACACAGGCTTTTCATTTTAACCACTAGAGGGTGGACTGAGCCAGGTTTATAGAGAAATACAACACCAGTGCTGAAGTGCTCAATTGGGATTGTAATGGAAAGTCTTAGTATCCTATAGTCTAAATTTTGCAATCTGGCACTATAGGGAAATACTCAATAACTGTAATTTCTTTGACATGAAAATGGTCGATTAGTGGCACAAAGTATTAGTGATCAACACCTTCATCCAAAACTATCAAAACACCATGTTGGTCAAATCTTACTGTGAAGCACTTTGGAAGAAGGCTTCTGCAAGATGTTTGACATGAATTCTCACCTGCCAATGCCCACTCTCCTGAGCGATGGGTGTGACCGCTGTAGAAGATAATATAGGTGTCGTAACGGGGGCCATCAGCAGTGCGGAGCTCCATGAAGGATTTGACCTTGGCCTGCAGGGCCTCCAGAGTCACGCCACTGGTGGAATAGTCGCAGCCAAATGGCTCAATGAGGTGGTGGGCGAAGAAACGCTGCACATTGTTCAGCATGCCGGTGGAACGCAAGTTCAACTCCTGCACCTGGTCTGGAGGCAGCAGCAGGGGCTGCCCGTCTGGACTATAAGTCAAACATTATCAAAAAAAAGTACAAAGAGTTGAGTGTTACAGGGAAAATGACAAAAGAAAACAGTTTTGAAGAACTGATCCACAAGCCAGCCAACTTATTTATTACTACAGACCTTATTGTTACAATTATATGTATTGTATAGTGAGTTATTTCCCAGTATCCTGTTGGTTACCTGGCAAAGAGGCTGGTACAGCTGGTACAGTTCAGTAACCACAGCCAGTCTACCAGCATTAGACTAGAAACTGGAGTTAATTTCTCACCCTGCTAACAACATGGGACCTAAACTATAAAAGTGCACTGGTTTGCATTATGCAGCACCTGCAGTAGTTGGTGGGGATGACCAGTGCGTAGCCCACACAGGTTCCTCCCAGACAGTTTCCCAGCTCGTGGAAAAGCCCATGGAACAGAGACTCCAGAGGCAGCACCAGTAGAAACGTGCTTATGAAGATACTGCTGGAGGCCTGGGAAACACATTCATATGAAACACTGGCTGAAACTTACATCAACCAAACTAAGACAAGAGAGGAAAACTGCTGTGGAAGAAAATGTAAGATAATACAATCTGACATTTGAGCAGGATATGCTCCTAAAAAATATGTACTTTGAAAGAGCATTGAGATTACTTGTAGGGAAAAAACATTAGATTAAATGCAAAGATGAGTTCAATGAAATTATTTTACAAATGATGCTTTTATGTTTGGCTCATAATATTTCCAATTTAGCATCATTTTGCTCTATTGCAAAATGTCACAACAGAGCCCTGTATAATGTGTAGGAGAATTCCATTATATGTGAGATTTGTTTAATCTTGCTGTCTCTACCTGCCATGAAAGTGCAACAAGGGCTATAGATGACACCAGCGTGCAGCTCACTAGACGGTCAGAGATGAGGCAGTAGTGCCTCATACCCTTGGAGGCCATGACTTTGTCCAGGTTGCCAACTCCCGAAGACAGGCACACCCTCTGGCAGTCGCTGAGTTTGGTGTGAAAACCCCACACTGTGATGACAAACGCCATGTGGGAAATGACCCAAAGGAGGCCAACCACCAGGAACCCTGGGATTGTTAGGTACCAGCGGTCCAGGTCTGTCAGCTTCTGAGCTGCGATGATGACGAAGATCAGCTCCACCACCAGGACAGGCAACAGGGTGAGCTTACGCCGCCAGCCCTTCCAGAGCAGAAAAGGCTGCCAGCACTCAGTCACAGACAGACCACTGAAGTAGACATCAAGCAGGGGGTCACATATGAGCTGGCTGAAGAAGCAGGCGAGGGCAAACGGGTTGGTGTTGATGTCCAGGGATCTGAAGAACAGCACGGCGGTGATGACAGCAAAGCAGACCAAGTTGGGCAGAGCCAGGAGAGCTTTCACCCGCAGGGCAACTATGACTGTGGCCAGTGCCATCACCAGCACCACCACACTCACTGATTTCTGAATGAGCAGCACAGTGATGGCGAAACCTGCCAGCTCCAGGAACTCTGCTGAGGTGAGGAAGGCGGCTCGGTATCTGGTGCATCCACACACTCTCTCCAGAAGGGCCCACAGCGTCCTTAAAGCAATACTGGCCAGCAGCATATAGTTCGTCGCCTGCTCCTTGACGTCGCTTTTGAGCGCAGGGCTGTTGAGGAAACAAAGCAGACCCAGCAAAAAGCCGAGCCACAGGTGGAGGAGGCTCAGGCTCACTTTCTCCATGTTGAAGTAGTAGTACAGTATACTTGCTATTCCGAGGACAAACAGAGCCAAAACAAAGGCGACGAGAATGGTGGACTCCTCCGAGCTCTCCCACCGCACGTAGAGCCCCAGGCACAGGGCGAGCAGCAGGTTGAGGCCGGACAAGTAGCCCAGGAACCGGACAGAGGACCACATACTAACCTCTCCATTGACCTCCTCCAGTCTGGTCATTGCCGCATGCAGACAGTGACTGACACAGTAGCGTAGAAAACGACACATTTTGCTGCCGACGACAAAATGTCCAGCATCAACAGTTGAGTTATAAAGACGACATAAGCGACGGCATCTACATTAACGACATGTATGCGGCTTGAGGACTGCTGTAAGTTGTTCAAAGTGGCTAGCTAGCTTCACGGCAGTTGGCGTTAGCTCACAGCGCTAACCATTACATCTTTGCCGGGGGAAAATGCGAACCATTAATAGAAAATGGTGTGTTTTTATCTGGAGTCTGTGATTTTAAAATTAAGAGCATAAAGCATCCAACATCCGGAAGACTGGACGGTTAAAGACATACCACATCCAAAAGTTTATCACGTCAAAAGTTTTTGGTCAGATGACAGCCGCCATAGTTTTATTCGGCTTCAACTACGGCAAATAGGAAAGGACAATTTTACCGCGAAGGTTATTACTGTATCTTGTCTTCTGGAATAATCTTGTCCTCTCTCTCTCTTCATATGTATTTGTGTGTGCGTGTGTGTGTATAACATGTCAAGATAAAACAATTTGCATATATATGTGTGTGTGTGTGTGATAATTTGAAATGCACTGTACTTATGTAGAGTTTTTCTAATACAGGAAGAAGGCAGAGCACATGCACCACACGCACAAATCACGCGGACACTTTACATTTACATTCATTTATAAAAGAAATACAACCATACTAGAAGCACACATTGTTCTGCATCGTCTAAATCCTTAATAATCAATGTAGATGAAAATCCTCATGCATTGGGCCAAAGAAACACTGGAAGACAAATGCACCCACTTATCACAACATACACTTCTTTATAATTTCAGAAAATGTGTGGCTCTGTTCACACCTGGCATAAAAATGCGGCTTGGGTGATCCGCTCACAAGTAGACAGCTCTTGGTGCACGTGTGCACCCAGGCACAAAGAT
>OMLB01033818.1:30941-45602 GCA_900302555.1 Myripristis jacobus
TAAAATTTATTAAAAAAAAAAAAAAAAAAAAAAGTATGTTTTAGCAGGGAATATGTGATTGTGTCACGGGCAGGATTTTTTTTTACCCCCAGCAAAGCCAGAGGATTTTTATTTGACTTAAACTGATGATCAAGTCTTTAAAATTAGCCATAACCAACTTATGCCTAATCTTAACCAGTAAGGCAAAATGATGAACCAAAAAGTAAAAAAAAAAAAAAAAACAGAAACAAAAAACCCTCTGATAGAAGAAAATTCTCCACATCAACTGACATCCTCTGCATAAGTTATAGAACGTATTAAAGTGCAAAAAAACAACAACAAGAAGCTGCAACAATAGGCAAAATGGATTGGTTTGCCTGGAACATACAAAGAAATACACCCAGTTTGTAGTTTGATTTTGCCCAAACGCCAAGATCTTTGCATATTACTACTTCATCCACTACTTTCCAGCAGACTAAGCACAAGAAGTGAGTTTGTGTTCCCTAGTACAGCGACGGAATGTCTAATTGACATACATTAATTCTCTACAGCCTTTCCTCCATGTTAACCAAGTTATTCCTAAACCGTAGCCTTAACCATTGTGATAAAATGACCACCCAAAACTTAAAAAACTTGCTGTTCTAGGAAATGCAGAATAGCGCATGGCAAGTGATTTGTTGTCTCATAGGTTAAAAAGCATTTTTTTTCCCCCACACATGCTACTTCATAACCTTAACTTCAGTGGGGTGGGCATTTCTTGCACGGATATGAGTGTGCAGTGTTGCACTGTGTGGTTGTTTGCTGAGCGTGAGGGGAACAAATAAGCCGGTTAAAAACTTTGCAAACGGAAATGATGCACGTGTTTATTTGCATACAGCACGGGGAAGTGAGATCCGATCACAAATGGTCATGTGGAAATGCATTCTAATGCAACGTGTGACCTGATGTACTTAAAGCTGTCCACTTGCGATCAGATCCCCCAAGATGCATGTTAACGCCAGATGTGAACAGAGCCTATGATACTGAGACATGTAATCTTTCTGTTAGTAAAAACAGAAGCAATGTAACCAGAGAGATGTACAGTAGCTGGAAAAGGATATGGAAATCGCATCATCATGGTGCTTCAACAGAAGAACCTTAATACTAACAGAAAATTGGACAGCTGCACATATGATTTGGCCAAGGAAGCTCAATATTAAAAAACAAAACAAAACAAAAAACAAAAAAAAACCAAAAGGTATAAGTTTTCCTTTCTCTGGGGGCATGAAAATCAGTTTGAAACATACATTTCAACAAAGAAGGCACCTTAGAGTTACTGGTATTACCTTATGGGCCCATTATATTGGTTGTAACACTGTGTCATCATACGAACATGACTGTGACACCCTTTGGATTAACAATAAAGTGGCACCAACGACAATACAACAACGTAAATTCAGGAACACGCACCTTCATTCACACAATCCAAACTACATCCACACTTTCTGCCAGTTCAGAGACGGGCAGGAATACACATAACATTCCAGGTGCTAGTGTCATTAAGTGTAACCTCCCCCATAGCATACAGTACGTTCAGATTAGATCTTGCTTGCTATTGCTAAAATGTACTTCATACTTCCCGAGGTTCTTACAAAACAGGAACTTAGTGCAAATACCTCCATCAAGGTGAAATAT
This sequence comes from Myripristis jacobus, assembly GCA_900302555.1. Lineage (NCBI taxonomy): Eukaryota > Metazoa > Chordata > Actinopteri > Holocentriformes > Holocentridae > Myripristis > Myripristis jacobus. The sequence continues at coordinate 32,595 of OMLB01033818.1, forward strand.
TTGACTGAAGAGCTCAGATCTAGATCATTTCAGAGATAAAAATTAGGTGGAGTTAGGTATTTTCACACTGAGGCTACAAAACTGCCTCAAGAGGATACTGGTGCTGTAAATTACAGCCCACTTGATATGGGATGTTGACTTGCAGTGATGTGATGAATATTTTGAGTTCTACTTTTCCATTTGACTACAAATAAATGTTGTATGTACTGGAAAAAATCTACCGGGAAACAACAATTCAGCGTTAACATTTGTAAGGACACCAAGAGGAAAAAGAAGCGTGATACCTAGTCTGAAATACTCGTACCTTGTTACACAATGAGTATACACAGTTACAGTTTCACATTAGTAAACCTAGTAATACTCCTACCATATGGTTCTCAAAATGTTTAAAATGCTACAAATACCACTTTATTGTAAAAGATACACAAATCAGTCAGGATGCCAAGTTAAAATGGCATTGCCACATTTTGTACTGGACAACACTGATGTTTTGACTGTTGAGAATATATATAACAATGCACTTTTTTTTTTTTCTTGGAAAACTAAATGCACATCAAGAACTTCAGAAAGTCTAGCTGCATGACCGTGACAAAAGCAAGCGTACCAGTCGTTCCATCTCAATCTTTCCAGTGCAATCAATCTCTTGTCAGACTGCTTGGGTTGTTGTATTTGGCTTTCATACTAAGCAGCCTGCCATACTAGCTTATTCAAATAGAGATTGAGTATAGAGTATAGACCAGCTGACTTTTGCTATTGAGAGCAATTTGGGAGATGGAATGGAAATAGGCATTTTGATATCTTGACGACATTCACTCTCCAACTCTTAAAAAACCTAGTTATTTATTAAAATATATCCATCTTAGTGTGTGTACTGTATGTGCATCTATGTGTGTGTTTGTGTGTGTGTGTGTGTATGTATTTGTATATGTACCCTTGTAGGTGTGTGGATATGAGAAAATAAATGATATCTGTAAACTTCTCTCTTTCACTCTGTGCAAACTGCATTGTTTTCGAGGAGAGGGATGAGTGGGAGAAGAATACAGCAGGTTAAATTTGGCAGCGCAGCAGTTGAAGGGGTGGGTACAGTTATATCGAGAGAGGGAGAAACGCAGCTGGTTTCGCCTAGCTCTGAAGCAGGATGGGGTCCTCTAGCTCATGGAAGCCAGGCACTGAGCTGCTCTGGCTCTCACCGGAATCTGAATCGTAGGGCGTGTCGGGCAGCTCGGTGAAGCTCCATGCCAGCTGGTCATCCTCAAACTCGGAGCGTGCCTGTACGGGCACATCGGCATAGTCCTCCTCCTCATTGGAGTGGAAGTCCTGAGGGATGTAGAGCATCTCGGGGTAGTTGCGTGACACCAAGTCGCTGGTGGTGGCCAGCGACACCTTGCGGAAGGCAATGAGATGCATGTGGGAGAACTTGATGTATTTGTAGCGCTTGAAGCCCAGCGACTCCACCGCCACGCGCCAGCTGCGCATCATGAGGGCATGGCGGTTCTGGTGGGAGGAGTCGGGTGTGATGATGAGCAGCAGGCCATGCAGCTCCAGCAGCTCGTGGGCCTTCTTGCAGCAGATCCAGCGCTGGTATGGTGAGGGAAAGTAGGAGAGGAGCAGGGAGAAGACCACCACATGGAAAAGCTGGGCAGGCAGAGCATCGATCGGGTTGTGGAGATGGCGGAGGAAGGCCTCTACGGCATCGTCCGCCAGCTGGAGAGGCTGCTGGAGCTGAAGGTTGAGGAAGTCACACTTGTACACACTCTGGAGGCGAGAGAAAAGGCGGAAATTAATCATAATCATGGTTCCAAAAGTATCTTTTGCATGAATTGTCATCATCACTGCACTGACTTAGTTTCTCAGCTTGTAGCTGTAAAATATAGGAAGCTTTTTATTCTGTTCTCACTTATTGTTTAAGCCCGACACATGAGTCATTTGCTGGTGTTGCTTTTGCTCTGTCATGCCAACACTGAGCAGCCAGTGTGGAAAACCTGCATTTTATTTTCAACAATAACTTAAGTCTTACTGTACATGTTTATTTTAAAGATCTGAACAGTGAGCAACATGAGAGCATCAAGTAGAGCTGGGTGATGTGTGCAAAATCAATTATCTCTGACTGAATAGCTCAATATATCCTGATAATACTGTGGGGATGACTATTAGTGCATTCATAAAATATTTATCTACATGATATTTCTGATTAACAATGATTGGTAATTTGGATACAGATGACCAAGCAGGTGAAAGCAAATCATAGAACTGTCTAATGAGTTCAGATAATTGCATTTCTTTACTGTAATGCAGCCTTTAAAAGCATAAAAAACAACTACTATGTCATACCACAATATTACAATATCTATCTATCTTTTCCAGACTATATCTAATCCTCTCACAACATGATGATCAATATATCACCCAGCCCCAACAGCAAGCAGTGATACACACCTCAACTGCAGGAACTATGTCAATACCAACTGTAAGGAATTCATCAAACTTCAGGAAAGGGTTGAAACAGCTTCCCACATCAAGAAGGCGCATTTTCCCCAACTGAGAGATTGAACTGCAACACAAAGACGCATACCATAAAATTATAGGCAAGGGGCCATAAAATCTGCTCCTTTGAGCGTGTACTTTCCCACAGAAATTTCTATCTACTATGTGTTATATAAGCAAAGTGTGTTTAAAAAGCAAGGCATGTGACCAAGAAACATAAAAGACCATGCCAGTAATTCTGTATGTTTAGCCTAATATCTACAAAATGTATATACTTCAGGTTTTTACTTAGCTTTTCACAAAATAAGCAGAAGTATTTTAGAACTTAAGTATCATTTTATCTACCTTTTATCCAGTCATTGGTTTCCATTTATTCGTATGATATAAAAATTAACTTTCAGAGGCTGCAAACTTACTTCAACCCAGTATTCCATCACTATAATAAAGCTGTCCAAATTAATTTTCCTTGTTGTGTTAGGATTAGTCAACTAATCCATTAGTTGCCAACTATCAAATTAACTGATAACTATTCTGATAATTGATTTATCATTTTGATTCATTTTTATGAATAAAATCTCCAAATTATCTGATTCCAGCTTCTCAAATGTGAATATTTTCTTATTTCTTTAGTCTTCTATGACACTAAACTAAATATCTTTGGGTTGTGGATTGCTGGTTGGGACAAAACAAAAAAACAAAAAATGTGCAGATGTCACCTTGGGATGTGGGACACTGTAATCCATATTTTTCACTATTTTCAATTTCAGCCAAAAAATCATATTTAAAAATTGAGGGATTTTGATTATATGTTGTTGTTTTTTAGTATCCCCGTGTGATTTGCAAAATTGTTTGTTGCGATATAAAATGTGGGTAAATTGTAGTAAACAGGCCAAAAAAAAATTCAAAATGACTGGTGTGTCCCTTTAAAAAAGAAAACAGTGTCAGCTCTGGCTGCATCTTACCTAGGGATGGTGCTGTACGGTTGGGTACTTAAAGATGCTGCAGTCAGACCCATGGCAAGTCTGGCACTTTTCTCATCCTTTTCCAACATTCTTTTCATCCCACCATCCAAAAAGTATTCTTGACAGACACTGGGAAAGTGGAATCAAAACATTATTCATACCTTGCTGTGGAAGTGACAGTGACATGTTACAAAAACAGAAACTACAGGGGTGGCTGAGTCAGAGTGCACTGCCATGAGGTCTACTGTAGGAGCTAAAAGACATTTAAAAATTCTCCATTTTTTTTTTCTTTTTTTTAAAGTCAGCCATACCTGCGGCACCACTCAATGCGCCCCTCTCCTTCACAGTTTTTGGCCCAGTGGTTGTCAGCTAGATTCTTCATGGCCAGGGCATACTCGCTCAGTGTCTGCTCATCTTCACAGTGCTCCCGCCAGATCTTGTCAAAATCACCCACTATGGAAAAACCATAAAATCAGAATGCAACTCACAAACTAAGCCACTCTGGACCGTAAAACAAGTGTAGTAGTGTGACATAAACCAGTCGAAATTATACAAACAGCAAAATGCTGTAAGCGTAATTATTTATGCAAAAACATGCCTGCAAGCTACCGACCAGGCTACCATATTTTAGCCTCATTTTTCTCCTCTGAAAAGTTCATGCGAACATCTTTTAATCTCACCACATGTACTCACTGCAAACAGCAAATCCTCAGAACATACTTGCTAACTTTGGTCATCAAATTTCGCACTGAAAAACGCGTATATTCCACTCGACTGAACCGCTGAAAAAGCTCAGGCTGATGGTTCTCTGTTGGTTCTCTGTTTCTTCAGCATTCCCTCAACAGTCATGGCCCACTTCCCTGCCAGAAACAGAAGTAAACTGTTTCTCGAAAAACTCATCCTCATGCCATTTCACAGTAATAATAATAATAATCCACAAAAATTCCCTTGAGCACATCTCTACAGCTGTTCAGAAGAGTTCAGTGTGCGAATGAAGGGGAATATGCTGATAAGGGAGAAATCCCATGACCACAAGGAAAAACACTATATCAGATTTGCAGAAATGAAAGGACAACAAGAGGGGTGGTGGTAAACAGCAGTGCCCTGAAAGCATGACTGCTGTGATACAATGCCAAGCCTTCCAGATCATGCTTTACTTATTAACCAATCATGAGGTCTGCTGACAATCTTCTAGTCTCCAAAACAGCCAACTGGCCTCCCTTGTCCCTGTAGACCCATGCTATAACAGCAATAATGATAATACATTTAAACATATTTGCATTGAACACAAAGTTTTTCAAGTTTAAAAGGTATGTCAGAGCAAACAACTTCACTTGTGCACTGCCTGCGAGACAATTGATACTACAGAACTGAGCTGCATTTGCTACAGCATTAGGCTGACTCCAGAAATATCACTGCAATTCCTTTTTGAGTTTTCTATGAACAGTCAGAAGACTAGTTTGGAGTTATCTCATGCTGGGTGTTCTGTTTCTGCTGTTTACTTTGAGATTTGAGAGCAGGGAAATGGTCATATGCATGTTTTCATTCTGAGGCAGCTCAAACTAAACAAAACTAAGGCAGACTAACAGGCAAGCCATTCAAGCAGGTGAAACAACCAAAATTATGATATTTAGGTGGCATTCTGGAGTCTGTCGGGCCCTAACAGTTGCATAATCCAGTCAATCCAAAGCTTACAGACTGCTGTACTGTTGTTTTGCTGTGACTGTTAGATGATGGCAACATAGTAATAATATTTCTCATGTTAAGGATTTCTCAGTTGGTCATTTTGCACACGGTGCTTTGAATTTGCCTTTTTGCACACAGTCCTCCCACACAAACAGTCTCAAAAAGGACTATGCATTTCCTCAAAAAGAGAGGTGAGAATGCAGTGTCAGCAACAGTGCAATGCCACTGTGCGTAGGAAGGCACAGAAACAATCCAAGGTTTTTTATTTGAAGACACTTCAGCCTTAGTGCTGTTTGTTGTACACCACTGACAATCTTGAGCTGCAAGTTTATGGCTAGAATACACCCCTGTCAGTGACCAAACTGAGCAGGCAACTTTTGAGCCTTTCATCCTCTGTGACCCTTGAAGTTGTGGTCAGTGGTACTGCAATCAAGCTCTGGGAAACGGTGTGTGTTACCAAACCAACGGTTTTCCCCAGACTTCCTACTGCACATCATCTACATTTGGCTGATGCCTTTACGCAGACTGAATCATAAAAACAAAGGAAACAAAGGCTCTTGTTCAAGGTCAGTAGCTAAGGAAAGATGGCTGCTGGTGGATACACACTACAGTGGCAGTGACCTTTTTTTTTGCTTATGGAGCAGCTTTTCTAACCACTTGGCCACTCTAGGAGTCCTAAAGCTTTAAAAGATAAGGCAACTTGCTGTATTTTTGTGACTGGAATGTAAAACAAGGAGAGTTCATTCCACTTTGTGTGAATCTTTTGAGGCTAATTATGGCCTTGCAAATATGAAAATTGATATTGGCTTGCTGAGTGAAAAGAGATAAGTGATCAAGAACGACAACCGAGCTGGATTCAAACACTTGTCTCAATCTAGTGAAGACGTAAAATAACATGTGAAATAATCAGACACATGACATATTTTTTAGCTTTTTGTATACCACATACCACAAGAAGTAAAAATCCACCTTAAAGCAAAACCCATAAGCAGCTGTTTCATTTTGGTAAACCTGTCTCTGGAGAAAGCAAAGGACACAATATGTGGACACTAACAGTCGCCAATGTGTATAGCATCTTTAAGTATCAGTGTTTGAGTTACTGTCTATACACCTCCACAAACTTTCCACTTTATGCACATGATGCACGACTCTCAGCCATTTCATGTAACTGAAAGAATATATGTTGGAGCAGAGCCTTCTCATGTAAAGCCCCTCTGTGCCGAATAACCTTTCTGTTAATAAGATATTTAATTGCAGATTTAGTACAGTTTACTATCTACCATACCAGCTTATCCTTGTGTTTTTTCTCCCACCCTGCAGACTGACAGTGCCCTGTTCCTGAGGGCTGTCTTGGTGGGTTCAGATTCACTCTCCCACATGTATGCATGCACACAAGCTCTAGCCTCATATCATATCATACAGGCCTAACATTTGGTACGATTACTCTCTCTTCTTTTGAATCTGTTATATGTCCTTAGTTTCTCTGTAATGCACAATTCTGATGAGGAGTTTTTTTATTAATCAGTTTGATTAATAAAAAGCTTTGGTTATGTTTTCTAGTTCTGAACGATAACACCACTCCGTAATAAATCTGATTTGCTTGTGGAGGCTACAGCAAACATTTGCTGAGTCCACAAAGTTATCTTCCCATTCACTGTTGATCCAACAGCTGTAAAAGTGTCCCTCGTCGTTTACATTTAAGTTTGCGTTTGGATTCTCTCGGCATTAGCTATGATCTCGCTGATCTCTGTTCACGTTGAAATCACTCTGTAAACAGCAATAAATCTGAGGTGTAAATGATGTTAGTTTGAATTTTGCCAGGCCTTGCTTTGTGAATGCAACCCACGCTGCTACTCCCATTGGTTTGCCTGTACAGCAGCTAGCCCAGCTACAATCTGTTAGCCAGGAGGACGAACGTTAACGGCGATGTTTGTCAAGCAGAATAACATTGAGCTTATCTAGACAACTTAACTTGTGTGAAGAGAAATGTGTTTTTGTAGTGTTGGCTGGCTAATGTTCACTGTTAGCTGGCTTTAGGGCCACACAGGGCCGTAACGTTAGCTGTGCGAGGCTGCTCACCCTCTCTGTATTTTCTGCGCAGTTTTCTGTGGACATTTTTAACGACCCCTGACAGCTTCTCCTGCTCCTTCTTGCACGATGTTTCTCTGGGAATCGGCATGTATGACAGCTCCGGGCTGCTTTCCGTCTCCCCTGTCTCGGCATTGTTCGTGGGGTCCATAGCACTGCGCTGCCGCTGCTTGCCGCTGCTGCTGCTTCCCCTTTTTTTTTTCCAGCTGCCTGCGATCCGACCGGCGAACCGGTGGACCTGCCAACAACGCCGACGCTGATTGGATGTTTCCTCACAAAAACGCCTCAGAACTGACAGCCTAACGTCCAATCGCAGGGCTGGAAGCGTAAACGCCTTCATGTCAGTTTCACAGCTGTTTGTGTTGCCTGCCTGCGCGTGCTATGCAGCGTTCATGTGCGGCTCGTACATTGTAATACCAACATAGCAATCGCAACACCCTTATGAAAACAGAACACCATGAAAATACTGCCAACAAAATTTAATCACATCATCCGCTCATTTATAGTATTGATTTTCATCGTGATTTAAGAGTAACAGTTGGCTGTTAAGATGAGCACACCGTGTTAAGGTTAACATCATTCACATAAGTTGTACGAAATTGTAATTAACAAGGAGTACTTAAACGCCCACCCAAGCTGCACTGTAAGTCGTTGTTAATTATACTTCTCAAATGAATATGTTGGTTTTGTAGTCCTTTTTATTCATTCAGCAAACTAAACTACTGAACAAACACGCTTACAAATACAAAAAAACAACCCTATAAATATAAATATGAAAATAAAAAACATACAGGCACTGGTGTAGATAATGCTCGAAGACCCAAGAACAAGTGTAAAATTGGCACAGTCGCAGTTTTTTTTAATCACTTTGCAACAATCGTTTTGTGAATGCTAAATAAATAGTTTATCATCATGAAACACCAGTAGTTTATCATGATTCATGATTTAACAATGTGTAAAGAGAAAATCAAAGTGTTAAAAGTGTGAAACTTCATCCAAATCCCACACATTCACTGCATTGAAATGGAAAACCTCTGATGTTGCCTTTAGTAACAAATAAGACTTTAATTGAAAGTCAGATAGGCAGGGACATTTTTGATAGAGGTGAATTTGGTGACTTGGCACATAAGAGGTAGTAGCCCCTTAACATTTACGGTTGTCATTTAACATTTTTGTAGATATGTCTTGCTCATTTCAACTGTAGTTTAACACTCAGATTTATATATTTCTGCACTGGCATAAAGTAGCTCCTAGGCTTGTGTAGCTGTCTTTGTACATACTGCCACCTAATGGTTTCAAGGTTATGTAATGGGCTCCAAATTTCCAAAGTCAGATATAAACTGCTTGTTATTTATACCATGTGAAACTGCTACTGCACTTGGCTGAGAGCCACTGTGTGAAATTTAATGTACATCTTACCCCAACTAGTTTGTCACACCAAATACAGTGATAACAAATAACTTTGCAGTTTTTAAAATAATTTCTTTCCTATTCTTGTGTGAAACTGAATCTGAGGTGAAGTAAGGACAGTTACAGCAGCAGTTATAATTTTTGCTTCAAATCCCTCACTGATGCATGACTGTTACCCTCTCCTAAAAATAACAAGCACATGATGGTAACTGCACTGTTTATTTAGCCTGCAGAAACACCAGCGGATGCACTGCAGCACAGCAACCAGATTAGGTGATGAAATATAGATACACATACCCAACATCCCCATATGCTACAGTGAGAAATTATAAATTATAATCAAAGAATGTTTGCAATGTTGAGTTCCTTGGATTCATTTAAGACTGGCACCTCTTTAACACAACTCTAAAGCCAATGCAACATTCTCCCTCGGTAACTTATTCCTTATTTCGCTCATGGAGTCATTTATTTGTTGTTGACTTGTCATCACACTGAAGTTAGGAAAGGCCTAAGAGGCCAGAGAGGCATCGCATGAAGACATTTGGCCAACAAAGTCTACAGTAGCCATTTAACATTGTGGTCATCAACAGAGTATGCAGCACAACAGCTGTGGGGGTCTGATGATACTTTGGTAATACATGGCCAAAATAAGCCGGAATTTCTCAGCTAATAAGTATGAGTTATCTGAGTTTGATGTTAGTGGGGAATGCCGGTCATGCCGGGATTATTACCTGGACAGTTATTGTTTTTACACCTTGCCATCTGTTTGTTTATTCGTCTGTTAGCGGGCTGTCTCAGTGGTGGAAGTGTGCGCACCACTTAGGGCTTTCTGCATATCTGCCTTGTGAAAAATGCTGTTATGCTGCTCTTGGTGGCTAAAATTGTTCCTCTGGCAAGAGAGAGTGATAATCCTCACAGAGGACTGGCCTGAAATCCCTTGGCGGGTGCTTGCAGCTGTGTGTGGCTCAAAGCATAACCAAAAGTTAAAGTTCAAAGGGTGCAGGAACTTCAGCGTAACCACAAATGACTTAGTTTGTGACTTGGCCTGCAACCTCATGGAGCCGACCATTTGTTCGTTGCTATTGTGGCAGTGAGACATAATAACTGCTGCAACTACTTGCAAGTTGTCAGAAGAGACATCTGCTTAGCTAAATTTATTGATGAGGAGAGACATAAAGAGAGCATGTCAGGAGTGAACTTGGCCATGTCCCAAGGTCTGTCCTTTCTTTGGGAACGGCTTAATCTTGGAAAGAAGCCTGCCATTCTTTCCCAGGGAAAGGCAAGAGACGAATGAGAGAGCAAAATTAGGACTCTAATCCTCAGAAACAGCTTCATTCCAGTCTCGCTGTAGCTTGCATTTGTTCATGGGTAAATATTGACTTTGTGGATGTGGACTGCACCTTAAAAAAAACCCATATATGGCATCCAAACAATATGAAATGGAATGTTTTATGGGTTCATATTGACATTATTCAGTTTGACTGCAAGCACTCTACAACAGTGATAACTAGTGATTACCAGATACCTGATTTGACCGCAGCTGAGATAAAACATTTCAACACAGCAGATACAAAAATAAGAAACCAAACTGTCAGATTAGGATGTAGTTTCTGTGTTCTTGTTGAGTTTCAGGGTATGACCTCAAGTCTCTGACTTAACATGCCACTGATGGCATTCATGTGTAGTTTCCAAACTTCAGATAAGCTCTTACTGGCCCACAAAGCAAAAACAGTTAGCCTCTTTTTCTTAAGAATTCGGTAGGAGAAAAAATATTCAGAACATATCAGTATTGTTCATTCTTTAGTAACTGAGTCACAGTGCAGCCAAATTATTCCTGACAAAAATGTAGTTGTGTTAGAGTACTATGTGCACTGTGTTCTTAGGTTAACTAAACTGAACATGAATGTGAGAGCGTCTTATGCCTGCATGAGAACAATGGATTTTGCACTAATGAGCTACTCGTTACAGTCTATGCTCATCACTTGTCTGGTCTTATCAACTCATGTTTGCCATATGGTATATGTTGTGGTGATTAGATTGTGGTGATTAGATATATTGTGTTAAGTCAAGGAAATGTATATATCCCTTTATCACGAGTATTTCTCAAAAGGCTTTACAAACCCTGTCATATGTCTGACTATGTAACTACACATTGCATATACACATACATACACATATTTCATCGCTAACCCTAATTGCAAATCAAATTTCCCTGAGAGATCAATTTTGAATTGAGCTGAGCTGAGGATGGCAGTAAACTGATGACGTGTTATGTCAGTCATTAAACCTTTGCGTGTTGTTGTTGTCACATACCATGTTAAGCATCATACATAAACTGCTGCTACTGCTCTTTCTCCCTAAGGGATGACTAATATTACTAACAGTGTCAGTGTTAAGTGGGTGTGGCCTTTCAGCGAGTTCAAGAGTAAACACTGAAATAAAAACAGACTGGCTGAATTGCTTGTTAATAATGCGATATATTTATTTAACATATATACCAAAGTAAACGCAACATACACAAATATGAAATAGTTTTCAGTGGCATCCACACAAGAATTCCCATGAGTTTCATTTACACCTCTCTAATGCCGTAAAGCTCTGTAGAACTGATCAGTTTGAGCAATGGTCCACAGCTTGTTTGCTGAGTTGACACGAGGTTTTATGTACAGTGTAAAAGAGGAAAGGGTTTCATACTCTAAACAAAAGGCATGGACAAAATGTGGAAAAGGATGAAGTCTTCATTTGTGAAAACTCTATTCTTTGTAAAACTGTACATGACCGTTATGTGTTGAGATTTCGCAAAATGAACGAACACAGAGTTAACATTCTCCCATAGGGAATATACGGCACTTTATACTGATATGTTTCATATTTACTTTGAGATCAATGCCCGTCGACACTTACCACCATCTGAGGTTGTCAGATATATTTATTTGAAAATTACACGATCAGAGTTTCTTGTGATCACGGCTATGAATCTAATCAGTGCTTTCTTTCTTCTTTTTTGATCATTATTGTCTATTTTTTCAGTTGCTAACACTCCAAGATGTTCTTAAAATCTAAAAATTCAGATACATCAGAATGATGTGATACTATAAATAGCAAATCAGGGATAGTTTAAATCCAAGGCCAAAGAGTCTTAACCTAAACCTTTGTGGGGATAACGCTGGCTCTTGGTAGACTCATAGACTTCAGTGGTCCATGGGTAACATTAGAATCGATCAACCTTTGAAATTGATTTTTCAGATGATTTTTCAATTTTAATCAGTCTATTCTGTTGTTGTTTTTAACCGGCTGCTTCTCTCCCTGGCAGCAGAGCCAAAGCACAGAAATCAAGTAGAGGCCAAAACAGGCAAGAAAATCATAATGGTATGCCACAACTAAAAATACCACTAACAGGGTGGTGTATAACAATGTTTTTGAGATGTTGCTGCAAGAAAATGTCTCTTTCCACCATGCAACATTTCTGTTGATGCTTTCGTGTCCACTTGCAGCCTGAAGAGGTGCAAATGTGGCTTGGAAATCTACTCTCTCCACATCTTCTGGATTGTCCTGTAGGCTGCTGGGGTGTTGCTCCTCATCCACAGACTCAGTGATGGATGGCATGGGCGAGGGCAGCTGTTTGCCTCGGCCTATGGAAGGCCTCTTACCCACACTGAAAGCTGCATCCTTGTTGTGCTCCCTACTGGCCGGTGCAGGGCTTTGCTGCACCTGAGCTGCTCTCAGACAGCGCATGTACAGCTCCAGCTCATCGTCTGACAGAGACTCCGTGGAAGCGCTGTCTTCGCTTGTTTGGTCACTTTCAGGTTCATCTGCTAAAACACACGACCCTCCCTCTGCTAAGGTGGAGTCACACTCATCTCTTGATCTGTCCTGTGGAGCCTCACTGTTGCCATGATCGTCCTTTCTGTGCATGTGAATTTCAGCTGGCCAAAATACTTTTTCCCCTTCCCCTGTATTTTCTTTGTCATCTGCACCTTCATACATATTGTTTATTGGTGTGGATAAACCATCCTCAACGTCGGTTCTGCCCGTAACACCCCGCACATCGTCTTCGCTCTCCTTTATCATTGTGTTCTCCAACTCTGCAGCTACAATTTCTGCCTCTAGCATTTCCTCCTTGGAATCAAAAATCTCCTCGTCCTGTGTTTTTACCTCATCCTCCCACCCCACATCTGTTTCATCCTCCTCATCCATGTCAATTGCCATTTCTTCCTCCTCCTCCTCTATCTCCTCCTCCTCCTCAATCTCGGCCCTTTGAATATCAACCTCCTGCATTTCTGCGTCTACCTCCTCGTCTTCCTCCCCAACAACAATCTCCTCCGCTAATTCCTCCTGTGCTATTGTTTCCTGTTCAACATCTTCATTTAATTCCTTT